>JAUELG010072785.1:0-10990 GCA_031471515.1 Dendraster excentricus | reverse complement strand
CGGTTTGCAAACTTTAAGATATCTTGTGGTATGCAAACTTTTACGTATCTTGTGGTTTGGAAACTACAAGATTGCGCACATTGCGATCTTGTAGTTTGCAAACCACAAGATAACTATAAGTGTGTTACAAGGTAAAATAAAAATCAAAATTGTCTTACATGTTTCTTGCCATCACCCTCTGCCTCAGCACGATGTTTTCTGCACAAAAATAGAAAGGATTTGTGATAATCATACAATGGTAAACCCTTCATTAATATCATATGAATTATACAAAATAAATGGATGGTTGAATCATCAGTTACAAAATACTGCAAATAAAAACTTTTGCTTTTTTTAATTGGTTTTTAATGTCTTAATGTGTGCAGTTTAGAAATGTTATGATTGATAAAAGATAATTTAATTGATTACATATATACAAATACCTAGTATATACACACAATTATATATTTGTTGAACCATACTTTCTTGATAATACAATTATTCTGAGAGAATCAAAGGAACACAAATCAAATCAATATAATAATTTCTCTTATTATGTTGATGGACAAGCTTTTTTTTTCTATGTCAAATAAATTACATAAAGAATAGAAAGAAGAGAGCTGTTCATGGCATACACCGCTTTGGGACAAGATGCCATTTATTTCTTTCAAGTCAAAATTGGAATTAAAATAGCCGAAATTGAAATAAACCCATTGAGGACTGGTCCCGAAATATTTCGGGCTTGAGTCTATGGAGAATGTGTGTTATACCAAAATCAATTCGTCCTCAACGGGTTAAAATAGCCAACTGTATCCAAGAGAAAACAAAGAGGGCGCTTTACCTCTTGTGCGGTCTTGGGTTGTCCATCATAGTGACTGTCTGCAGACACTTCTCTTTGTCTTTACTTCCCAAGATGCAGAACTCACGAACGATGTAGTCGATCAGGTCTTGCGACTCCTTTGAAACAAAAGAAAAATATCATACAGTGTTAGAGAAAAACAACAAAATATATCAAGAGGAAATAGCAAAAGAAAAAGAAATATATGAATCAAGTTAATATGTTACTACTTGCGATTGAAGTGTTAAAATGTCAGATTATCCAATGGATCTTCAGAACTGTGTACAAAGTGAGTGCAATGATTTGGTGAATGTCACTTTGCACTTTTGCTCTAACTCGGCTATTTAACTTAAAATGTTCACAAAACATCCAGTGGATATATCATATTACAACAATATACACTCAATGAAACATTCATCACTTTTGCACATGAGCAATGAGCAAAGAAAAAAAGGCTTCACTAGGAATCGAATCCGAGACCTCCGGATCGCTTGACTGGTGCTCAGACCATCAAGCCACAAAGACTTCTGAATTGGGGGCGTTCCCATGAACCCCTTTTCAATGTATGATAGGTAAGATAAGATTTTAGTAAAAACCAAGCCTTTCCTTTGAGATGTGGAAACTGCCCTTCTCACAGAGACTGGCAAAGGTGGTCAGGATAGGGGTCTGATAGATGACCCTCCAGTTGCCCCCTCATCCTCAGAAGTCCCTTTGTGAGAAACCAGCTTTCTTTCTATTTCTATGGTAGCTTATTTACATGTTTTTAGTTTCCCCTTAGAGATGTGGTGACAACCCCCCTCCCAGAGACTGGCAAAGATGGTCAGGATAGGGATCTGATAGATGACCCTCCAGTTGCGTCATTATGCTGTACGTTGTACAGTAATACTCATCAATGCCTGTTCAGCATCTACATGAGGGTATAAGTTCCACAAAAGGGAACTGAATGGTAACTACAGGGATTGTTTATATTGTTACCTTTGAGATGTGGCGACTACCCTCCTCCCAGAGACTGGCGAAGGTGGTGAGGATGGGGATCTGGTAGATGACCTCAACCTGACCGATGTCCACCGCGATGTGATGCAGCATCGTCATGACGACCTCGTTCTCCTCCAGTGTGTTGTGGGAGAACTTGGACAGCATGTAGTTGTAGACCCGCATGATCGGCCGTGAGGCAAACCTGGGTGATGACAATAAAATGTGGGATAACAGATTTTTAGAAATGGTTACTTGGTACTTGGTTGGTTCACTTCAAAACGTTCCATCCGGAATTTACACTGAAGGTTGGCAGGAAGTGTGTGGAGAAATGGCAAATGGCGGAGCTTGTTTTGAGGCAAGGATGGCTATGTACAACAAGTCTGATCCATGGGGTGTATTCTCAAGTTAAATTTGATCTTATCTACGTCACCAAAACATATTTGAGCATATCGCTTTTCCCCAGCTATTCCTTAAGTACAGTGTAATATTTAAGTGACGTAGAAATGAGGTAGATGCAATAAATTTTAATCTAAAATTGACTTTCCCCCACTCTGGCCAATGTGTATATGCAGGTGATTTTTTATATACAAGCTCATGACATGCAAACTGCCTTCTATAAAGACAACTTATCCAAAGATTAGTAGTCTTGATGGTCTTTATATACAGGTGGGCACTAGTAACTTTGACTCTACTCATTTCTTGATGTGATCCACCAACGATGTATGCCTTGCACTCGACTGATGTCAATACAGACCACATAAGACATGGACTTCATTGACAGCTAGATGGCAAGCAACCTTCTGCTAAAGACTACAAATCCTAAGATTAGTGGTCTTGATGAGTAGATGGTCTGTATACACAGGTAGTTACAAGAAAAATTATTACTCTACTCACTTTTTGATGTGGTCCACCATGTTGACTTTCCCCCACTCTGGCCGGTGAATGTGCTGGACTTGATCAATGATGCGCAGGACGAGGTCGTTGCCGAGGATGATCTCTCGGAGGAAGGCGAGGGTCTGTTGCTGGGGCTGAAACTTGCGAATGAGCAGGTGGTAGAAATTCCTCACTGTCTTGGTCAGAGCTATGGTTGCTGTGAAAAAGAAGGGACAGAAGAATTCAAACATAGAATGAAATAGCAAAAGAATGTCAACATATTTGTCTTGCAGCTATACTTCAAACTAAGACATTTATGTCATGAAGGACACAAGCCTTTGTTGCTGGGGGTGAAATTTGCGGATGAGCAGGTGGTAGAATTTCCTCACTGTTTTGGTCAGAGCTATGATGGCTGTGAAAAACAAAGGAACAGAAGAATTTTAACACTGAAATAGAAGAAAATTGCAGAAGAATGTTGAAATACAACTTGCATTTATGCTTAATAGATTCCTGAGGATGATATAACGAAGAAAGACAAATGTCTTTTGCTGTGGAATATGATGAGGAGGAGGATGAGGATTGTAGATATTGTTTGCATTGTTACTCGCCAAGAACAGTCTTCATGTGAATAAGATAGATCTGGTGTGACAGGGATTTGTAGAGAACTTTTGGATGGAGTTCAGCATCCTCTTAGGGTTAGGGTTATGTTAATTTGATAAATGAAGACGATGACGGGGATAAAGATGAGGATAGGGATGATGATGATGAGGATGCTGATGATTGTTAGCGTTGGTACTCACCAAGAACGGTCTTCATGTGGATGAGGTCAGTGCTCTGAGGGTTGGTAGAGAACTTCTGGATGGAGTTCAGCATCTGCCTGAGAGTCGTGACCTGCATATTCAGGCTGGTAGTAAAAAAATAAATAAATAACAATAGTTAGTGATCATTACTCTTGTATGTATGCAAGTTAACGATCAGTGTTTTTCTTGGACAACTTTTATGGTTAATTACCATTTCTAGTTACAGTTTTGATGCGAACAGCAGAATATCACTGGGGTATATCATATCAATTTGTAGAGAGCCTGTAGGATATATTCTAAATACTGGACTCTTTTCAAGATGCAGTGTGAACATGTTTTTCTTTAGTCTTATTTCACAAAAATTTACATCTCACCTAGGATCAGCAACTTCACATGACTAACGTTCAAGCTAGTATCGATCCTTATCATTTTCATTTCAAATAATTCTCCAAATAATTACATCTTCTTTAAACAAAATTAAGAAGGAATATATTAATTCAATAAGTATACGTTGTTATGCTTTGCGTTTTTAATACTCTCAGCAAAAAATGATAATGATTCGAAATCTTATGAACTAAACGAAACAGAATGTTGCGAATTATCACTATCTAAAAGCTCTCATCTGATACAAAAACAGGTAACTAAGGACTTACATCTTGAAGACAGAGTTAGACTTGCTGTCGTTGTTGCGCTGCGTGCTGGCCTGGAGAAATTCCTCCCAGGTTTTCATGCAGGACGACAAGAGCTGGCTGAAGACTGGGGCTGACAGAGTTAACCTGAAGAAACAACAAATTTGAAATGAAAATTTAATAGAAAGCTTGAGTGTAATCAAAGTGGAGTTTGGTGCGTTATTCATTTAGCTGCATGCTTGCATGAAGAAATTACTCCCTAGTTTTGATACACGATGTCAAGGGCTGAATTAATAATGGGGCTGACAGAGTTAACCTGGAGAAACAAATCCAAAAACTCAAATGCTATTAAAGAAGATGTTGGCTAGCTGTTATTGTTAAAAATCAATGAGATTGAGGCATGTTCACATTTAAAAAAGTGAAAAATTCAAAGGTTAAGACAGGCCAAGTTCAAACTTTACAAGACTTTTCTAAACAAAATTATGGCTTGTATTCATGAATAACTTACCATTATGTTAACCAGTTCCCTACTCGATTCTGCAATCCACATAAAGTAGAGACAGAACCCATAAGGTTCAAGTAGGTAATGGGTTTAAGGCACGTTCACACGTTACTTACTTGACGTCTGTGTAGGAAACGTGTGGCAGCGTTGTGAAGGGAAGAAAGAAGTTGAGTTGCCAGAGGAAGTAGTGATTTGACACCATGTTCTTCAGATCGTTCTAGATAACAAAAGAGAACAAGATGTTTTATTTTCATTAAAGAAATCAAAAGTAACATTGTCCAAATCCAAAAATTATACTTAAAACTCTGGTTCTCATGAGTTGTATTCATATTACAAAAAGAAACATGGGTTTTAGTTATCCAAATTTCTCTATCACTAACAAAAATATGTATGATTATAGAGTTTGTATGTGACATTATATCCACTGGATAGTTAAAAACTGTGAACAAAGTCAGTGCAATGAGTTAGCAAACATCACTGTATTTTTGCTTATTACTCGTTCATATGATAATAATTTAACATTAATTTAGGGCATTTCTGGTTTTGTAATTCATGATCACAAAGCTGATGGGCCATTTGCGCTTATTTGACCTTAAAAACAACAAACAAACATGAAAATGAATGTGTAGGACTGACATACCTTGCACTGCATCAAAATATTGTCCATCCCGTGCTTTATGTAGTCAAGGGCAAATTCAGCCAAGTTTTTCCTAAAAAAAGAAAAGATAACATTTCATGAATAAACATTAGTAGGGCAAGTAAAATAGTAAAATTTGTAAAGGAACTAATTAAAACACCTCAGTATAATGTTGAGCAATATTACTATCGTCTGCATAAAAATATGATAAAAATGTTCTCATTTCTTATGTAGCAGTTCAGATTTTTTTAAAATTAGAAATGCAAGTTCCTTGTTCCACAATGAATTAATTTGTCTCATCACTTTCCATGAAATCTGGTACTTCATCCAAGCGCTAAGCCAACATGTTCAGTCAAAAGTAAGCTAGGGGTTAGATTGTGCGGGTCTGAACTATACCAAATGTCCAGGGATAATAATAAGTGCTTTGAACCCCTTATTAGGTGGATATTGCGCTATAAAAGTATGCAATATTATTATTACCATTATTATTGTAAACAAAAAATCCACTTACATATTTCTCCTCTTTAAATACAGGATGCCACCGGTATCTGAACCATCTTCTGAGGAGTCTGACGACATTGACGACATAGAACAACTCTGGGTGCTCCCCTGTATTAAAAACAAATTGCATATTTTTATAAGCATTATCATTTCTGTTCTCTTTATTATCATTGTTACTATTATTTTAACTGTCATAGCTTTTATCATCCTCATCATCATTACTATCACCATCAGTAAGGCTAAACACTCACACTGGCCCAAGGCCAGTGAAAAAGCACTTGGGGCCAGCAAAATGTCATATTTTGGTGGCCTGATTAGGCAAGCAGATTCTCAACCGGACGTTAACAAAATTAAAAAATCTGGTTTTCTTTCATGTTACGCTTTACCCGCTATCACAGGTTTGATAAGAAAAGAGTGATATTTTAAATAGTTAAAAGCTTATACAATTGTGCAGCCAGTAAATTTTCTTTCAGGCCACCAGAATATGGAAAGAAGTTTTTTCACTGGCCCAACTGGGCCATTGACTAAAAAAGTGAGTGTGGAGCCCTGCGGCATTCATCATCATCATTATCATCAACATCACCACCACCAACAGCACCACCACCACCATCATCACCATCGGCATAAACTGGCACTAAATGGATTTACAGACCTCTTGTATCGTGCTGTCCTCGCTATCCAGTCCTGGAGAGTCGCTCCGCGTTAACGTCCGACCGCTGCTCTCGGCTCCCGAGCTGTCCTTACTCTGGTCATCAGAGGGCGCACTCTGGGCAGTGGCGTCGCTGACGATGGAGGATAGAGAGCTGATGAGGGTGACCAGGCTCTCCTCTGGCGAGGCATCGGATGTGGAAGCGACATCAAGCACGATGCTGTCATCATCCTTTGAAAGAGAAAAAAAAAGAACGTTTTAAATGATATCTTCATGCTTCTTCATTCATCTTTTAAAAAGGGGAAACAATTTTGATATCTTGTCTTCATTTATCCTTTGAAAGGGAAAAAGGGAAGTTTCAAATGCTGTCTGCATCCTTTGAAATGGAAAACATCTTTTGTAAGGGTTAAAAGGAATGAATTTTCTTTGCTAGTAATTTCAACTAATGTGGTCCCCTAAATTGTTCCCAACCTTCTATTTAAAGACCATCAAGTGTTGGGATGCTACACAGCGGGCCGCCATTTTGAACTAGGCTAGTTTGCACGCACCGCATAACACGGATTCACTGTCCAGTTCGAGTATGCACCATGCGCAACATGGCACTGTGCATGTGATATATATGGTTCCCAACCACCTTTAATTTCCTCAAAGAAAAATATATGATTTTTATTCTTACGTCCTCTGTTTGCTCCGACTGTAGAGATTTGCCATCATCTTTCCCTAACCCCTCCATCTGGCTCTCTTCCCATTCTTAATTATACTCCTTATTCCAAAGAAATTTCCCATTTCCAATGGACCTTCTACTGAATTTCCCCCAAACTTCCCCCTAACTAAATTTCCCAGCCTACATAATTTACCCCAGAGTAATATGTGATTTATTCTTACATCTTCTGTTTGTTCAGACTGTAGGGATTTGCAATCGTCTTTCTCCAGTCCCTCCATCTGACTCTCCTTTCCCGAGCCCGTTGGTGGCGCTGCTGGGACCTCCTGTTTCTTTCGCATGTAGTTCACCATCTTGGTTGAGCTCTGCAAGTAAAAAGTACACATTTTAATTTAAAAGGTTTTCAAATCATAGCAAAATTATAGCAAATTAAAGCAAAAGAAGTTGGGGAAAATTGATGTTTCTGCTTTCATAAAACATTAAAAAAGAAGTCATTATCTTTAAAATGGTATATCATTTGTCATATTTGGATTAAGCAAACCCTCTCCAAATGAACAGCAAAGATTTTGAAAATGGCTGAAGAATTTTGTTTACATATGGGAGAAACAGGGCATTTAAAGGATTTTACATTGTCCAAATCCTCTAAATCATATTTGAATTCTAGCAGTTCCCTCATACCTTGTTGCATTTGTATTAACAATA
Source organism: Dendraster excentricus (assembly GCA_031471515.1). Taxonomy (NCBI): domain Eukaryota; kingdom Metazoa; phylum Echinodermata; class Echinoidea; order Clypeasteroida; family Dendrasteridae; genus Dendraster; species Dendraster excentricus. The sequence continues at coordinate 3,244 of JAUELG010072785.1, read as the reverse complement.
AAATCATGATACAGGTTTTCGGTTTTTCAAATTTCCCTTTTGTTACAGAGATATGTACAATTGGAATGTTCAGATGATAAAAAACTTTGAAACCTTGTACTAAGTGAGTGCAGTGAGTTATTGAATATCACGTTGTATTTTTTCTTGGCCATGCAATGTCCATTTGAAGAGAAATGTTCAAACAATACCCTGTGGACATATCAAATAACAATGTACATTGCATCAACCACAGGTGATATTTTGAATAGTAAAAAGCTTAATCATGAAATACATTTTTGGGGCCAGTAAATTTTCTTCCGGGCAACCAGAAAAAGGGAAGAATTTATTTCACTGGCCCAACCAGGCCACTGACTAAAAAGGTGACTGTGGAGCTCTGCCAACAAGATTAGTAAAACAGTGAATATATTATTTTTACTTACTGTGTCTTTGTACATGAGGTGCAACACTTGTAGCAAAGATGACAACCATTTTCCCTGTGCGGCGTAAGAAAATAGGAAGGAAAATATATTTTAGTAAACTGATATTACATAATAACTACATGTACACTAATCTGTAAAGGAAACTGAGTAAACGCATTTCAGTACTAACAGTAATGGGTTATTTTGTAGTAATCTTGAGACATTTTACGATTGCATGGAATTACTCCAAAGAGTCCAAACTAATATGCCAAATCACTACCCCAAACAAGGACACGTCTGGGAAAGATGAACTGGGAAAGATTTCCCTCTGAGTTATTCAGTTAATCTTGTTCTTTCCCTAGTATTCATGTGACCGTTTCTTTATACCTTGTATGATGATTGTTTTTGTATGTTTACATTTGCGAATAAATAATAATAATTATAACACATTTATAGACATTTCAGACTAGGGTAGATGATTTCAGGAAATAAGTATATCAACTTGTCAAGCTTTTACTGATACACCCTTTTTCACTTTCTCACAATATGTATCTTTGCTATCGCATTGCTCTACATATCTAAAATGGTTTTGCTATGTGCTTTGTAAATGTAGTTGTGTGTTTCGATGATATAATAATAATAAATAATAAACTCAATTTATATAGCGCCTAATATAATTGATAATCACCTCTAAGCGCTTTACAATGGTAATATTACCATAATATATGCATCAATCAGTCAATCAATAAATTTAATTCTTACCCCTTCAGTCCTTCGGCACATCTCCTTGAGCACATCATGGAAGCCACACTTGAACAGATTTCTGCAAAACAAAAACAATTACAGTTTATATCAGGTGTGGGACAAACATGTATCAAATATCAAACAATAATTCTGCACATGTATGTCCCAAACAATATCATCATCCTGAACCCCATGAGTATTTATTGAGTATTATGATTACCCCATGAAGTTATAAATGCAAATTGAGTAAAAGTTGTAGTAAAAGCGTGATTACACCCACACTGCGATAATATCACACTATCAACTCTTATCAACGGGTAATAAAGGACCCTCCCTAAAAATGCACAAAGAATGCAAATTAATTTACAGGTCATTCATTCAGCTGATTTCAATCTAGTTTATATCAGTGAATAACGGCTTCGGAGATTACAATCACTTTGCGATAACGGTCTTATGCATTTATTCATAATTGCTTGATGGAAAAAAAAAGTCCTAATGATATTTAATATGTTCCGCCCATCTAATTGATTTCCTGCCGCGTAATAACTTGATTAGAAACTAGGAATGGATTATTGAAGAACTACAGCGTCTAGATGGCTTAATTTTCACAATTCAGCTCTCTCAACATAATTTTTCCTGAAGGAATATAATTTGGCAGTCATTTACCATAAAATCAAGTTCCTTGAAGAACCTCTCATTTTTCATTCCTAAACTACAAATCTATCCAAAGGCAATCAAAACGTAAACATTTATTACTTTTGCACAAACTTGAATTAATGGAGACAGAAATAGCCATTCATTTTTTAGACGAAAAGGACAAATTCATTGCCCAATTAAAGATGTGAGAATGTTTAATGCTTAAAATATATCATCTGATTTAGTTCTGCAAATTAATTGTTGGATGATTTAGACAAAGCTGCCATTTCCTTCAAGGCGCAAGCTTACAAGATTAAGAAATGCAATTTCTTCTAAAAGTAGAAAGTCATCACCCTCAATAAGCATCTGGTTTGGTTAAAAATAATACATCTTGGATTAGTTCTCCTACTAGGAGGCAACATTACTGTGTGTAAATTGCCCGAAGAATATTGATTTTTAGTATAAAAAAAGTGTAAGTGAAACCATGAGTGTTTTTATTCCAAACGAGTTGGAGAGCATGTATACACATTGTAATAGAAATAATGCATTAATACAATCATCATAATTGATATTGAATAATACTAATGAGATCACGACAAATTGTAAAAATTATAATATTCATATTAACCCACTAAGGACTGATTTCAAGATAAAAAGGGTTATTTATCATTTAAAATATTGAGAGCTGTAGACAATGCATACATGTGTAATTATGAACATCATATCATTTTCAGCAAGTTAATGCACAAAGCATTGGTTAAAAGAAATTGATTTGAAAACAAAAGATAAGAAAGAAGGAGAAAATGAGCATGTGGCAGATGAGAAAAGAAGAGAGAGAGAGAAGAGGAAAAAGGATCAGAGAAACATGGAAAAGAGAGGGGGGGAGAGAAATGATAAAGAGGATAGAAGAAAATTAGAGAATGAAAGAGAGAAAGAGGAAGAAAACTGTTTAGAGAATACAAGGAGAGGATAGAAGGGGAGGGAGATGGGAAAGAGAAAATTAGAGAACGAAAAAGAGAGAGAGAAGAGGAAAAAGGGGTTAGAGAAAACAATGATAGTGAGATAGAAGGGGAGAAAGATAGTAAAGGGGATGGAAGAAATGAAGGAATGAAAAAGAGAGAAGATGAAAAGTGGTTAGAGCAAACAAGGATAGAGGGGGAGGATGGGAGAAAGAAGATCGAATGAAATGAGAGGAAAGAAGAAAAGTGAGAATGAAAAGAGAGAGAGAAGACGGAAAAGGTTTAGGTTAAACAAGAAGAGGGGTTGGAAGAGGAGAAAGATGGAGATAACTGATGAAGGGGATAAAAGAAAAATGAGGGAGGGAAGAAAATGGGAATGTGTAGGGAAAATGACAGAGGGAGGAGTGATTAGGGTAGATAGAGGGACAGGGGAGGGGGAGATAAGATGGGAAATGGAGAAAAAGGATGAGAGAGAAGAATGAAAGATGGGAAGAGAGAGTAGAGACT
>JAUELG010072564.1:0-10993 GCA_031471515.1 Dendraster excentricus | reverse complement strand
ATCAGTATGGTAATAAAACATCACATGCATTATTGTGTATGGAAAATGGTTGAAACTGATGCTTTTTTAGAAGCGCCCTCTCGTGTTCAAAATGGCTCTTTTTTAATGATAACATTCTTTTTACATAGTCATTTTGCAAATATGTATATTTTTCGAGCATGGTGGAGTTATTATTATTAGTTTTTAAGCTTATTGTCCAGGTTTGGTTACCAAAGTTCAGCCTTACCAAAGCTAAACTACCCCTTTAAGTCAGGCTGGATGTTTCAGACAAGGTGATCTTTGAGACCGGTGTAATTCACCTTCACTCTTAAAAAAGAAGGAAAAAACCGGAATGAATGAAACAAGAAGACGGTTGACCCATTATTTTCACAGTTCGGTTTTTATCATGTCCAAGAAAAATACGCGCCGGAAATTGTGCGGTCGAAAGTACACGATGAAGGTGGTGGTAGTACAGGGTGACCCAGTATAAAATGTAACCCAAATAAACGTACGTAATTTTGATGATTTTTAACATTTTGTTTTTATATTTCAGATATAGAAAGCTGAAAAGGTAGCAAATAAACCAGAACACCAACAAGAATGCCTTTTGCAGAGGAACAGAAAAGTGTATGTGTGCTGAGAAAATCGGAGGAAAGTTCCTATAAACATGACATCGCGAAATTCCGCAGAGAGTATGATCCTTCCCACCTCTCTGATAAGAATAAAACCGCTAGCAAAACTGATATATACAGGGGGATCAAGAAGTTTGAGGCTATACATTGAAAATTAGCAACATGAGAAAAAACTCTCCAGCAGTCAAAGTTGGCAGAAAACCTACTGTAAGGTTTTCTAAAAACATGGCAGCTGCCCGAGATTCAATAGGAGTCCGAAGAAATCCCTCCGTATAAGGTGCCAGGGCTTTTGCTCCACCATATCCATGCTTCAAATAGAATATATACATACTTTTTGTTAAAATATAATATATTTATGTGCTTTATTTATAGAATATTTTGCCAGTAGAGCTAGTGACATGACTAGTAGCATTGCATTCGCTAACTTCTCTAGTTTTCAGAAATATATTGTTTTTACATAAAGTAGTTTGTTTAAAGAAAATGAATGGCGTTTACGTTCTTGGGTTACATTTATTCTGGGACACCCTGTATCATACTGTTTAGTGTGGCTGTGACTCGTCACAGATTTGGGGCTTCGTATTTGGGGCGTTAACTTTGAGTAAAAGTGCACGGCAACTTGGAAATTTATGATTTCGTCTGTGTAATGTTATGTTCGGCTATAAACCGAACGTGAGATAATAAGTCTTTGAACGCTCCAATTGTTTGTTTCTAAAAGAAATGCCGCTTTTCTGTGTTCAATCCATCCGCTTGTTCTCATGTTTACATGCTTTTATAATAACGAAAATATATAATTGTTTTTTGTACATGCATGCGTATTTATTATCAAGAACGCCACAGAAAATTGTTTTTCGTTATTTTGCTAGTTAGTTTAACTTTTTATAAAACGGTCTGTACATTGATATTATTTCCGTTTGAAATGAATGAGAACTGAGTGTAAACTCGGAAAGAGCATACAATTTTAATGGCAGGATAAAATTTATTTTATCAACATTGGTTCAGAAATGGCTAAAAATATCAATAAAGATATCCGGTCGTAATTTCTTTTTTATTCTCAAATTCTCCCACTTTCTAAAAAAAAAATCAAAAGAGGTTTTTAAATAGGTGTTGATGATCTCTCTATTTAATCATTATTTCAAACAAAACACCTCATACATTATTTTGTATATAAAATGGTTAAAATCAATGCGTTTTTTAGAGAGCGCCCTTTCGTGTTTTAACGGCGCTCTTTGCCTGTTTACGGTTGCTATTATAATTTTGCATATAACTTTCAAGCATTGTGGGGTTATAAGTTTAATAATATTGTGCAGGTTTTGGTTACTAAAGCTTAGCCTTACCAAAACTGTACACCTGTACTACATACCCTTTAAACAAAATCTTACAATCGATTGCAATTCTTTCGGGGCATTTATGTTATTTCAAAATAATGCTTCAGTGAGACAATTTTCTTTATTCCCACGATTTCATATTCAATTCCGTTTTCTCTCCGTGACACGGAATTTCGATCATTTCGAACTACTTTCCTCACTTATTACTAAAATCACTGCAATTTTGTTTTAAAATTGTAGGGTTCAATACAGAACGGCGGAATAATATCAAATGTTTATCATAATTGTTCGTTAAACTTAAAGTTTTCCCTTATTAATTCATAATTGACACACAAGTAGAAAAATGCGGGCATTCTTGTGCTATTTAAAAACTCCAATAGTGAATTTTTAAAAGCTGTTTCATGTCGAAAACTTTGGGAACCTTTTTCCGAGTTGTGTCATTTAGCAAAAATGATAATATTTGAGGGGGACAAAGGCAAAGACTAGCAAAAGGCCCTGAAGTGTGCAACAAACCAGACAGCGAGTCGTCGGCGGATTTAGACGCCCGGAGCTACGGCGTACGAGACGTGTATCACACCGCTCGTGGGAGAAAAATATTGTGTACAGAAAACGGCCCGATGGAGCTAGTTCTAATAAATAATAAGCATACCGATAATTACTCCAATTTATATTCTCTTTTAGCCTTAAATAGTAAGCAATGATTTACTTTTCGCTTTATCAATTTGGATTTGTTAGATGAAATAAATAACTGTAATGAATAGCCTAAATAATAATTATATCACTGTGCAGATTGAACTATCGTTAAAAAGACACACTCATACTGACTGACCAATATACAAATATAATTCTATTAAAATCATAAAGATACACACTTCCAACCGAACGAAAAGCATTTCTAAATACATGCAATTCTAGAATTGTTAACGGTTTTGAGATAAATGGTCCATAACCTCATGTGCTTTGTCTGATGTAGATTTTTAAAGTATTTACACAAGTATAGTTTTGATCTTATATGCATGTTTATCATTCAATGAAAAAAACTCGGTTACTAAAATAAACGAAATGAACAAATAAGCAAATAGTTAAACAAAATATAAAAAAATAAGTAAATATTAAATGAGGTGATGATAATGCATAAAAAATCGATAATGATTACCAAGACAGTCATAATGTTGTGGTTACATGTGCAATGGAAAAAAGGAGAATCAATGATTATATTAAACTGTTATGTTATATTTCAATACAATCATGTTACATGAAACACTATTTTATACATGAGCTAAAGTAAAGTATGAAACTGTATTATAGAAATATTTTTGTTTTAACAGACATCGAGGCGACTCGAACATTGGTATGAGAGTCTTAATAACCATACAAGCTGAGAACATTGTCATCATTTGTTTTTAACTGAAATTAGTGAGTATGGCTCGGCCCGAAACCTTCGATTGCGTGCTGTAAACCAGGTAATAATCAAAACTTTACGTGGTAAAGTAAAGTAAGGGCCCATTTTCTACAACACTTTTCAATGTTTGCGCCATAAAGTCAAAAGTTCTATAAGCTTGGCTTAAACCAAAGGACATGCAATTGACATAATGATATGAGATATAGGACAAAATATGCATATATTAGTGACTGAAGACGTGATTCAACAAATTCTATAGCCTTTTTGGGGGTACCAGCTAAACAAAAAATAAAATGTAAATGTTAGTATTTGTGGGAAATTAGTGTCAGTCATGTTGAAGTGTGCTCATTTTAATTGAACGCCAACATAACTTTACATAAGTCCCATACCTTAAAGGTAGGGTTGAGTATCGGTATGTCCCGAAGTGCCCCCTAAATTTTGTGCGAGATGATGAAAAACTGACTGTCCAATTCCAAAGAACATACGATTTTAATGTCAAAATAAACTTTATTTGATCAAAATCGGTTCAGAAAAGGCTGATAAATCCATAAATATAGTTTGTTCAAAAGGGTTAGTCACCGGCCATCACCTAGCGAAATCTTTTGAATTTTTAGGAAAATTAAAAAAATGCTCGAAAAGTGCTGTGAAAACAATCTAAATAAGTTTTAAAAAGCCGTAGATAATATTTCTAATGAATCAAAACATTAAATGCTCAACTTTGTATGAACAAAGGCTAAAACCAATGATTTGTTTAAAAACAGTGCCCTCTTGCGTTAACGGCTATTTTTTAATGATAACATTGGTTTATTTCGTAGTTTTAAATTATTTATACTTTTCGAGCATGGTGAAGTTATAACTATTACTTTGTTCCGTAATGGTGCACGTTTTCATGGTTGTGGTTACTTATGTTAAGTTTGACCAATACTCAACTATTGAAATTTACACAAATAACAAAATCGTTCACGAGAAAAATCGAACCAATTCCCAATTATCTCTTTAATTGATAAATTCGGGACTGGGTATGTCACGTATGTGGATCCTATTCAGCGAAATTTCATACTACAATGACTCTTGATAATATCAAATTCAAGAAATTACGATTACCCAAAACAAAAATGAATTAAACAGACGCTCTGCAAATCATTACTCACTCGCCCACTTTAGTTTCCGACAACCCTGTTTTTAGTCGTAATAATATATATTTTCTTTCTCTTCTCTTCTTTCTTCAATAATTTCTTTTGCCAGGAAACATACATATTATTTGTTCCGTCTTTAAAGGGACATAGTAACATTGTCCAAATCCTAAAAATCAAATTTGAATTCTCGCGGTTCCCTCATACTTTGTATTCATATTGACAATAAAATGAACTCAGGTTTCGGTGATTCAAATTTCCCTTTCGTTACAAAGATAATTATGTATGATTAACATGTTCAGATGATAAATTATTCGTTGGATTTTCGCAACCGTGTACAATGTGAGTCCGGTGAAATAGTGAAAATCACTTTGCATTTTTGCTCATTACTCGGCCATATAACATCCATTTAAATTGATTTTTAAACAACACCCAGTGGACATATTAGATAACAACAATATATTTGAATCAACCATTCATCATTTTTTGCACTTGTCAGCAAAGTTACTATAGAATCCCTTTAACTTTTTAGGGGGTAATTCAAAACGCAATCAAAATACGGTGTGCGTAAACAAACCATCGATATTATGTTATAGGGGTCGGCGGAAAGGGCGTGTGATAGATCGAGAGCTGCGCGTTCGCTCGCGGGTATTCGCGGCGCGGCAGCCCGAATGGTTACGGTAAACTGCCCGTAAATATACACAGCCGCAATTCCACAGACCCCGACGAAAAAAAAAGCCCCGAGGGCTAAACTGAACCAGAATACACAAATCATATTCGTATGAAAAATGAATTCGAATGAGAAGAAGAAGAAGAAAAGAGAAAGAAGGGGAAAAATCTTCTATAATATTATAGCGTTTGCAATGGAATGCCTCCAGGAATTTGAAGATGTCGACGTTGAGGGATCCAAGACGTGTCGGGAAAAAAGAAGAATTATGTGAGAAAACTTTCTGAAGTGGTTTTGACTTGGATGGAGTAAAATGTTATTGTTGTGACTACATTCAGTAACACAAACGGTTCCAATGGTTGAAGAGCTATATACATCATAGTACTTCTACACAATTAAAATTCCTATAACAATGCTAGAAATTAATCCCTTTTTCCTCAAATATTTTACCACCAGGCACAATTAGGTAACAATCATAAATTCTTCATGAAAATGTAAACATTCATTGAACAGAAAACGGAGTAAAGTGTCATTGTTGTGACTACATTATTAACTCAAACAGTTTCAATCGCTGAAAGAATATACAACATTTTATTTTCTGTTCTTTGTATTTCCCGGTGGCGCGATGGGGCAGGTAAAATCATCAATTTTTCATTTAAAAGAACTTATTGAAGCGTTATGACTGGAGTAAAAATATTGAATGAACCCAAATAGTCATATTCGCTGAAGAAATATACAACGTATTTCATTACACACTTAATTAAACGTCTACAATAACAATGCTACAAATGACATATTCTTTGTATCACATTGTGGTGCGATCGTGCAGGGACTTTGTTATATTGTTAATGTTGTTGTTCTTGTTCTTGTTAGTGATGATGATGTTCTGGTTGGTGTGCGGTTGTTGTTTTTGCTGTTGTTTTCGTAGTTTAAGGGCAAGTACCATTTGAAAAATAAGCGAAATGTAAGTTGCCCCAATCCCAGTTTTAGTTGCCTTGCTGGGCCAGTGGACTGCATATTATTTCGAGTTATCTTTTGTAGTGATATACTCCGGTATAATAAGAGCGCAATAATGTAATACATTTTTTGATGTTTTGTCATAAGGTAATGCATAAGGATATTGAAAATGAAAGTGCACTGACAAATACAAGAAAATTTTGATGAAAAAACAGACACGCATACACAAACACACTAACAAACGCAGATTAAGGTATAACAGAGAAGAATTGTATATTTAAAAAAATGAAACGAATAACGTTACCGATTGTTATATTAAGTAACACATAAACAAACAATAATAAAACAGCAATATTGTCTAATGATATTAATAAAGAATGATTCTTCCACACAGTGACGTACCATGGTTGGGCTGATTGGGGGGGGCACCAAAATGATTGGGGGCACACTTTATGTATTTCTTTGTGTTTTTTCCAAAAAGCCCCCGGAGGTATTTGATTGTTTTTTTTTTGGAAACTATTGGGGGCACGTGCCCCCCCCCCCCCCTCCCGTCGGTACGCCACTGCTTCCACAATATGTATCATCGGTATTTTGTTGCTTTTCATGTTTTCTTCAGCTAAAATATGGCTTAATATTTCGATACAATTTGTTCATGGTTATCAGAACGGGGTCATTTAAATCTAACATTACATGGACTATGAACAAAATGATCCAACAATTTGTAATAAAATGATAGCAGTTGTTTTACTTATTTCAAATGTAAAAAAAAAATCAACAACTCATGACGAGATTGATTGATATACATACCTTGCCTATAATGCATACACAAAATATCTGCTTAAAGGGAAAGGTGAGTTTTGGTTGAGAAGGCGCTTCACATAAATTTTGTTTTGTGAGATAATGAAAAACTTAGTGTAAAAATTTGAAAGAGCATAATATTTTAGCGACAGAACAAACTTTATTTGATTAAAATCGGTTAAGAAATGGCTGAATTATCCATAAACGTAACCATAATTTTGAAAAATTACAAAGAAAGTGGTTTCTCTTTTCAAAAAAGTTTTTTTTTAATAGTTGTTGATTATATCTCAATCTAATCAATATTTTTACAAACCTTCACATGCACAATATTTCATTTTTTAAATGGTTTAAACTGAAGAGATTTTAGGGAGCGCAATCTTTATATTGAACGGCTATAAATGGCTGTTTACACAGTCGTTTTGTAATTTTAATTCATTTCAAGCATGATAGACTTATAATTGTTAGTTTGCTATCTAATGGTGCATGTTTTGGTTACTAAAATTCAGTTTTACCAAAACTGCACTCTCTTTACCAGAACTCAACTATCCCTTTAACGAATAATGATTTTCACAAGTTAATATTCCCCATGGGAAATCCTAATACTTTTCTGCCTGTCATAGATAAAAAGCAATCTCTGCTCATTAAAAATGAACCAAAATCCGCCAAAAATAATAATAATCGAAATTTTCAACATTTTCCCAAGTAAATTATAAATGAAAACATCGCTCTTCATTAGAGGGTAATTTACACCACGTGTCCAGAATCGAAGGTTATTTGGGTCTAGACTTGACCACGAGTGACCGTTAAAGGACAGCCCGCTTATGCATGCTGGTTTAGAAAAATCAATGATAAAAAAAAACATAAAATGTTATCAAGAATAAAAAGAGAATGAGTTGAAATCGTTTGTATTTGATTATCAAACTGATTATGATTCTTAAAGTTTTCAAATTGAGGAAATGATTACAAGAGCAGGGAACCATTGAAGAAAGAGTTGCAATCATCCAATGTGAAATTGCAATTAAATGCAAGTCAGAAAATATGGACGATTGAACCAATCAGGTTTGCCCATTTAGTCACGTGACCTGACTTAATTGAATTAAAAATTGCTTCTTTACAATTAATTGCAATAATTGAAAAAAAAAATATTCTCATTTTTATGATTGTCATTAGTATTATTATTATTTTGATATTTGCTATTACCATCAATAATACTATAACTATTATTATTGTTGCTGTTATTATTTTTGGTATTGTTATTATTATTATTATTATCATTATCATTATTATTATGATTATTATTAGTAGTATCATTATTATTATTATTATTATTATTATTATTATTTTTATCATTATAATCATTATGATGATCATCATTATCATTATTATTATCATCAATAGAATCGAGGCTAATTTAATTCATACATGTACATCATTTTTAAAATCTAAACCATTAATGCTTGTTTCCCTTTAACATCAAGAACGGATTGATAATCAATGAAAATTTGAGCAAAGCCGGCCGAAGGGATTGAGGCAGTTTGACCTTTGTGACAATTTGACCATTTGACCGTTTGACCGAAATTGTAGTTTCCTCAGCCATATTGCCGCCAATATATGGAATAAATTATGTTGACTGTGATGTCATAATTAGCAACGTATTTACTCGGTTCTTATTTTTTCTGTCGTCGGGATTATATCACTTTTGCTTATTCAAGTCGAGATAATTGTTGCGGGAATTTTCACACAACAACCTTTGTTCCAAAAAAGGCTGCTCCAACTTTGCTTTTAGAACTGGAATAGGAAATATTAAAAAAATATATATATATATATATATATTGTTCATTCATTTAAATCTGCAATATATTCATAATTCTGTCTATTGTGATGTATTTCTTATTTTATCTTAATAAACCTGTCAATGAAAATAATCAATGAAATATTATGTTTACTGCATAGTACAGAATTACGTTTCGTTTTTTGTTTATTGTTTGACATATTGACTAAGATAATTTAGCGCCTTGAATTAATTTCTAGAAAAGTGCGTTATTTATATTCAAACAAAACAAAAATTAACCTGGATAAAAACAACTTAAGAAACAAAATGCTCACTAAACACTAAGGAATTTTATTTTATTTTGATCAGGTCATTTTCTGAAGAAAATAATGATTTGGACAATCACTACGTGACATAATACTGTACCAAAACATCTTTAAAACACTGAGAAGTTTTTCCAATGCGTCAATAGCAACAATATAATTTACAATCAGCACGAACAAATATGTTTTGAATTAATACTGCATAATGCAACAAAGGCAACCCCAAATTAACAATAATAATACCTATAATATCCCCGAGGACAAATGTGAACATTGAAAATGTTACAAGAAAGTAACACCTTCATATAGCTAGCTTATAGTGTGGTCAGGGTACTGGTCTAGCAATCTGGAGGTCGCGGGTTCCGTGGGAGCACAGTCATTTGGTTGTCTTTGCTCTTTTTTTTTTATTTATCTATTTATTTTGTTTTATCTAAGACCATTTTGATTACATTATCGTACGTTGTTTTAATTAGTTTGGCAAAACATTGTTTCTCATTGTATACATTTTGTTTCCAGTATATCTTATGTAGCGATCGTGAACATTCGGGAGTATGTTGATAAATTGCCAAATCTACATCATCTACATGATACATTATAATGTGCACATGCAGTCTTGTTATGACGTCACTGTCCCAATTATTAACATGTTGATCCCGAAACGGTTTTTAAATGGGTCTTTTGTGGTTTATTCTCTTTTAACAACAATGTCAACATTTGAAAATACATGCCTAACATGATTTTGTGAGGGTTTTTTCCTCATGTATCCAGGCAAATATTATATGCCAGACGGGTTTTAACCGGTCAGCCAGTTTCTCGTTATAAAATGGAACAGCGGACTAACAAGGCTCACATAGTTGATTTATGCAACTAGATGCGGTATTGTCATTCAAAGTTTGTAACAAGCAGCGGCCATCTTGGACTTCAATTGTACGTTATTTTCGCAATAGGGCCGGTAATGCTCATATTTATACAAACAAACATAAAGAAAGATACCTGTATAATATAGTCGTAGTGAATATTCAAGAGAAACACAAATTCTTGGATCACGCGAAGGGGTCGAACATTATCCGGTGTTTAATATCGGTGATAGTCGACTGTTATTCCGCGGTATGTTCCAGCAGACGGCCCTGAACCACTCACATTTCGGTCCCCATTTCCTCGGCCCGATGACATTTGACATGCGGCCCGGCGGGGTGCAGAATATTATTCTAATTAACTACAACTTCCGTCCCCATAATGAACTATTTTTTTCTTTGCCTTTAAAATTTGGGCTTTAAAAAAAAAAAAAAAGACTGAAAGATGGAAGGTAACGTATGGTGAGTTGTGGCAAAGATGGAGAAAGAAGAAAAAAGTTTACGAATGTACAGGACCTGGACATGCAGGAGATGGACAATGAAGACTTAATTTGCATGTGGCAGATTATATAATGAAGAGAAACGAGCCAAATGAGACAGATAAGACGGATATTATATGAAAAAAGATAAATGAGTTAGCATCTTACACTATTATGACAGGCATCTCCTAGAAAAAATCGCCCATGTTATGTCACCGATTAAACCCACACGAGTCTCCGAAAAACTTCCAAACTGCATGTAGTATTTTGGAATAATGTACAGTTATAGCCTATTAATAGGAACACTAAAATCATTCTTTGGAACTTTAAACAGAAAAACAAAAGAAAATGTAGTGCTCAGAGAGTATAACCATGACCAAAACACAATTAAGGAATAATGATCTTCGTTCATCTTTAAATAATAGATATATCATAACATAAAAACGATGTTAAAGGTGAAGATTTGTTTTGGTAGTGCCCCCCCCCCCTTTCTCCAAAAATGAAATGGAAGCTCTTACTACCAATCATGTTAAAGATAATGTTTTAACTAATATGTGATGATACAAATTTTGACTGGAAACCGCCTATTAATTGATTTATTTGTAAAATTATCATATTTGTCAGGTGAAGACAGATATCGCCAACGAGGAATCGCCCATACGCTACCGTGTAT
>JAUELG010072453.1:0-10996 GCA_031471515.1 Dendraster excentricus | reverse complement strand
GGAGGTCTCAGCCGCAAACCCCATTCTTAAATTAATCTGAGTAGCCCCCACCGGGCCCCCCCCCCCCCGGGCTAACTTGATTAAATTCATAGTAATCCTGCATGCCGCCGTGAAAATTGGCTATATGGGACACACCTACGAAGGTAAATCTATAGAGATATAATTATGAAACAAGAACTAGCTCTCACCATATCTGACCCATTAGTCTTGTTAACCGTGTGAAATGTCACACCATCCATGCCGTATTTGACCTTGTAGCTCTTCGTCCATAGGTCAATACTCTCCCCTCCACCTTGGGTTGACACAGCACTGACTACGTAGGTAGAACCGAGATAAACCTGATAAAGAAAAGTACATTGTAATGTTTCGTAATGTTGTCGTAATTCCTTGATACGCATCAGTACTTCAATATGGATAATTGTCTAATCATCAAATTAATTATACCTCTGAGCACTTTAAAACACTGAGTATTATATTTAATATATTGAATGTATTACTTGAATTAGTCTACCTCGATTACAATTATGTATGACAAATATATTTGATAGAAACGCATTTTCATACTTAAACGTGTGAGTATTGCTCTACAGACGTAGACTACATAACGTCTTGTTTTGTCAAAGACGGATTGGGGCACTTCCCAAAATAAAGTTACACAACGGATACAAATATCAGATCGGCAGTATTTTCTAATGCAAAGCTATACATGCACACATAACGTGCATTGTTTGTTTTGTGGCACTATGAGTAACACCATTTTATATTCCAGTTTAGGTCAAATTTTACGAAGCCATTTTCTCATAAATCGCACTTACTGTCCGCCATACAACTATACAGCGAGCCATAAACACGCCATTCAAAGTGTGCTATCAGCTGTGTGCCACTAGATTGGGCATAATTGTTTGATAAAACAAACCCTGAACCATTTGTATTTCGTGGTGTAATTAATTCAGGCCAATTGGCCTCTTTTTTAAAATAAGATGAGGCTGATTTTAGATGATGAATTTTGGTCGAAATTTAACTATTTATAATATAATGGTGACGGTTTAGTTTATTAACATTAAGTTCAACCAAACTGCGCTCTCTTTATAAAAACGCAAATATCCGTTGGATTTGTCACAAGAAAGAACTGCACACAGAAAAATTGGGATGCCAAAAGAAACTCGGACAACGGAGAATCACGCATGCGAATAAAGACATTATGGTCATATCAGCGACGTAGCGAAAATTAGGGAGGACCTCTCCACCAACGATTTGGGCAGAATACAAAATACAGCGTTTTGTTACCAACAAATACCTCGTTTTCACGCTAGCTGCGATGAGCACCATCGCGGACATCAATTATATAATTTTTCTACCTCGATTGAACACATTCTTATCAGTTTTTGACGGTTGTATCACTAATGCCACTAATTCACGCTCTGTTTATTTCCCCTCATGGCCAAGCTCTAGAACGTGCTATAAATAAATCTACTGGATGCAAATCGAACAACTTCAGGTGTTTAGGTAAAGTGATTTGGACGTAAGTACGTATAAGGTGTGGCAAAAGAACGTGCGTTTAACATATTGTAAAACACCCAATTTCCTTTATACAACTCAATTTGTTAGCACATATATTGCATATGGTACATGTTTCCTTTCGATGCTTTTTAAAACGCGCATACTAATCTCACCTGGATCCATTCGATCGCGGCACTGTAGAGTGGGCGCCAGGATACATCCAGTCCATCAGAGGCAACCACATTCAATCGTCCCCGGCTGGGTCTATATGCCGTACTGTACTCACTCGACGCGGTCAGGCTCGAATCAGGGATTACTTTAGACTCAAGTCCAAGTGGGAAATCTTATTAAAAACGCAATCACAATGAAAAATCACAATACATTAAGCTTTTTTTGCAAGCTTACACAAAATGTCCTGATAGATATAGAGATATAAACATTCTCTATTTTGGTACTCTACTACTTCTGAAATTCATTCACTGTCTAATGCGGCCAAACAGGCGATGATCGGCTTAGAAAAGAATCGATTGTTGATGTACTCACAGATTGAATAGGTACATATTTTATGATGATTGGTGTGGTTCGCTCACTTGTCATAAGGACCGCTTGTCATGATGATCACTATCATAATCGAAGAAGAGGGTTGATATGTATAATAATGAGCCTTGGGTCACTAATCATAATACAAACTCTGGGTAATCATTCATAGGAGTCCATATCTAGATAGCCTAATTTTCACAATCAAACTCTCTATACGTACTTGTTCCTCAAGAAAAAGAATCTGGCAGTCATTTCCAATGAAATCGGCCAATTTCGGAATAATAAGTAAATATCGAATTGACCTTGGAACGCCCCCTTTTCGCCAAAATATGACGTCATCTAAAGAACGGACGAATAAATTAAATACTGTAGATGACGTAAGCCAATTAATTGTCAAATCACATGTCAATCACACTTCCGATTCCGGACCCTAAATGTGGGGGGGGGCGTACACTGGCTGGTAAGTGAGATTCGGCATCAGGAAATTGGTCTAAAATCACTACTTTGTTTATTTTCAAGGAGTTTTTTTTTTCGACAGACCTATGTAACAAGTCATCGACTATGAAATAAGTGTCAAAGTACGTTGCATTCTGTAGCTCCTTTAACAAGTCCGCGATCTAACCTAGTCCGCATACCTGCACTGCTATTAGTATTATTATTACTACTATAATTACTACTTCTACTTCTACCACTCCTCAAAATGATAATAATAATAGTAATAATAATGAGAATATTACATCTACTACTACTTCAATCGCTCTTTGGGCATAGCTCCAACTCCCTTGTTCGATGTTACGTAACATATATTAACCAAAACTTTACTACCACTGTAACGATCCTGACTCCGTATTATGAACAGCGGCCTTATTCTCGTTGTATGACTAGCGACCTTCTTTTCGGAGTATGAAATTCATAAAATTCACAAATTACTTGATTTCTCGAAAAATGGGGAAGTCACATCATTGAACGCAAGATCTTTCATGTTCTTTTAATCGACAAGAAAACAGCGCATTTATGACCATAAATCATATCAAATAAGTAGATAAATATTTTTATTATTTCTGACAGTATGCTTTTAACGGAATTTTGTTAAAAAGCTGCTTGAATTTACCTTAAATCACCTTGCAATAAACAAATGGGAAAATTTCGGGTACCCGTTACCCGCTCGAAAAATTATCGCGCGTCCGGGTTATAAAAGAAAACACTACTCGTGATGCGTATGCGACTTCACAACCCACCGCTGAAATGAAAGGCATAAGTCAAGTAAGTCAAGAGTTTTGCTATTAAGAATATTCGGAGAGATGTCCCACTCAATCAATCAAATTGTTGCTGAACTTGTGCATAACGATTTAGTTAAATAGATCGAGTAACTTTGTTGACATGTGCCAAAAGTGATGATAGGTTGATAAAACGTATCATATACATTAATATATTGATCTAGGTTGATATACATTGATACAACGTGTCATATCTATATTATATATTATGTCCACTCCGCATTGTTAACCTTTAGCCTGCGACATTAATTGGAAAGGGGGCTTAAAAGGAATTACATTGAAAGCTTAATACCCCTAGCCTGTAGATAAGGAGGCGCACATACAATAGGGCCACTTATGTAAGAGGAAGTACATGCAATAGAGCCACTTATGTAACAATGGACACGGTCAAGAGCTCTTTTGTGCGTGCGTGCACGCGTTTGGCAGCCTGAGGGTTAACTTTGTTCACGGTTTTGAAAATCCTATGAATATTTATTATCTTAAAGTTGTAATCTGACATAATTTGTAACGAAAGGAAAAATTTGACAATAAAACAGAACATGTTTCATGCTTTTTTGTTCATACGAATTCAGCAAGGTGTTACTATTCCTTACCTTCCAAAGGGCCATGTCCGTACAGCTCCATTCTCATGCTGATACACATTTCCCAGGTAACAGGAAGCACGCGCACGAAACGGCACACAGCCGGGGTGGGGAAGGCGTTCCATACCACTGTATTTTGATCAGAATTTCCTGAGAAGACCTAAACAGAGACGGCGAGCATGAACATAACATTACGAAGGTGGTCACATTACACAGGTCGCTTAACAAACATTTGCTGTAGGGTAGTACCGGATAGTGGGTGTTATTATAATTATTGTGGTCACTATAGACAGGTGGTCGCATTAGCATGGTTGACTCTTTGTGCAAATATTGAATTGTTTATTGTTTTGTGCTATTCTATCTTTAAACATATACTAATGGAGATAGAATAATACTTAGAGGAATTTGTTTCAATCAGTGATAACCTGTTCAATATATAATTGTTTATGCAATTTTGCATGAAAAAAGAAACACAACCTTCAGTTGTCAAAGGGATAGTTGAGTTCAGGTACGTAAATACAGTAAAGATTTGGTCAAACAAAATTTTGCTAACCAAAACCTGCATGCACCCGTACATTAGATTTATAAACATGCATTAAAAGGAATTTAAAACTAAAAACAACTTAGTAAAAAGCGTTATTTTATTCGAAAATATCAGTTCCAACCCAAGATGGCGCTCTCTAGAAACGCATTGGTTCAAACCATATTAAATCAAATACTGTGCATAAAAAGATTCAAAAAGAGAAAAAATCAACAACTTTAAAACAATTTATTTTGAAGATTTTTGAAAAGAGGAAGCATTTTCAAAATATTTTTAACATTTGTTTTTCAATTATCTAATATTTTGGTGGGGCCCCACATTTATTAAAAAACGGTGATTAAATAAAGTATATTCTGTCCTGGAATATTATGCTTTTTATTATTTTGCACACAGTTTTCATTATCTAACAAAACGCCCTCTCTATCAAAACTCAACTTTACCTTTAACTGAAAGAACAAACGGCTACAAAATTAATTATAAAATATAATGTAACCAAAGAAACAAACGGCTAAAATGATAATAACTATATCTGATCTTACACTTGTTTGGGGCCCAATAATTTCGATGAAGTTTTACAAATGTGAGTTATTAATGATCTCTCTATTTATTCATACACAATAATGAAAGATTCGAAAAGAGAAAAAATCAACAACTTTAAAACAATTTATTTTGAAGATTTTTGAAAAGAGGAAGCATTTTCAAAATATTTTTAACATTTGTTTTTCAATTATCTAATATTTTGGTGGGGCCCCACATTTATTAAAAAACGGTGATTAAATAAAGTATATTCTGTCCTGGAATATTATGCTTTTTATTATTTTGCACACAGTTTTCATTATCTAACAAAACGCCCTCTCTATCAAAACTCAACTTTACCTTTAACTGAAAGAACAAACGGCTACAAAATTAATTATAAAATATAATGTAACCAAAGAAACAAACGGCTAAAATGATAATAACTATATCTGATCTTACACTTGTTTGGGGCCCAATAATTTCGATGAAGTTTTACAAATGTGAGTTATTAATGATCTCTCTATTTATTCATACACAATAATGAATGTTGCATAAACCAATGTTTTTATTTTTAGAAAGCGCACTTTTGTTTGAATGGATCTTTTTGAATGATAACAGGTTTTTTTACATAGCCATTTCTAATTTTGTATTCCCGGCGTTCGAGCACGGTGAAGTTATAATTATTAGCTTATAATTACTGTCCTGGTTTGGTTATTTAATTCAGCCTAACAAAAAGTGTGCAACATCTTCAAGGAATGGCTTGACAATTTCAAGGGTAAAATAATTGAAGCCTTTAAAACTATTTGAAGCGATATTATTTAGACCTATCTAATTATTATTACTCCTACAATAGCACTTACCGCATCGGACACATCAGCGCTATTTTGGACTGTGCGAAATGTCATACCATCCAAGCTGTAGGTGACCTTGTAGCTCGTCACCCATTGGGGTTGATCCTCCCTTCCTTGCGTTGCCACGGCAACAATCTTGTAGGTAGAACCGAGATCAACCTGAAAAGAGCAGACAGCCGAAACATCGTTTAATGTTGCACGTGTCGTAACACAGCAATGGTATTGGGGCTGTTGCCTGTTTTACTTTCCGTTCACAAAGACACGCAGTCTTCATTCGCTCCTCTGAACCCCGGTGTAGTACATGGTTATGTTACATGAATGTGATGATTAACATTCTTAAACTCTTGAGTAGAGTTGCTCGGTTGAAGCCAAGATAACCCTAAAATAGCCGTGGTATGTGAGGTCTTCCTATATCCGGAGGTCATTACGACCATCTGGTCTAGTAATCAATAGGTCTCGGGCTCGATTCCCGGCAAAGCCTATTTTTTTTTGCACATTTTTAATCATTTAAATATTTATTAGTGACATGCAAACAAGACATGCTATAATATAAAATTTATGACAAGTATATACACCAAATAGTCAACAAATATGTGATGTATTCATTATAATAGGTCAACCCTAGTCACCCTTTTAATTACTATACATAATAATAACCTGGATCCATTGGTAGGCGTCATTGGTGCCTGCAGTCCAGGCTCCAGTCCCGTTTACAGAAGCAGTCACATTAAGCCGTCCCCGTCCGGGTCCCTGCTGCGTACTATTCTCGCTCGACGCAGTTAAACTGGAATCAGGTATGGCATAAGACTCAAGTCCAAGTCCTATGGTCAATACATAACCCGTAGATTATGAGATATATTGCAGGAGCCGCGGAATGGTTTCGAAAGTAAGAGTGGTGGGCGGGGTGGGGGGGGGGGGGGTTCAGCATTTTTAAATTTGTATTTTTTTTCTCGGATTTTGTAAAATGTGTTAATTGTTTACAATTGTATCGGATAATGCTAAATAGAATGCATTATTGTCGTTGCGTAGTTGTAACCAGTATTGTGCACCTATGGTTGGAACGATCTATTGGTTTTTAGTAAAGTTTTTCCTATTCATTTTAACACACTCTTGTCATTCATTTTTTTAATTAATTTGTAGTTCAGTTTCGTCCCCAGAAACCATTATAACGTAAACACCAACTTCGACTTCGTCAATGATCAATCCAAATTCGCAATTTGTCAATCATTTTCAAAAATTCGCATTAAAAATCTTCAATTGGCTTTTTACTTTGTAGTTCAGCAATGTGTTCAGCAACTGTGACCTACGTATTTGATTTGCATTGATGAAAATGAGTGACTAATGACGTAATTCTGTGGTCTTTTTGTGAAATTGATACACAAAAGACTTAAATGAAGATTGGATTTCCGCTCTGGTGGTTCCTCAGGACGAATTTGAATGACGAATCAATGATATTTAAAGACACAAGTGTTAAAATGATTTTTTTTTAGAGAGGCCGCATCACATCTATTTGCGAAGTATTGACAAACTAATGTTTTAGAGAACATACAATTGTAATGGCATAATACAATTAATTTAGTCGAAATCGACCAAGAACTGCCGCTTGAATGTTTTTCAATATTTGATCTTATATTCATTTGGGGCCCAAATAATAAGATGATTTAAAAAAAAACGATGACAAATGCTGAAGCATTTTTTAAAGTTATTGATGATGGCAATATCTGATAATTATTTAATGGTAGAGTTGATTATTCGTATTTCCCGAAGTGCCACCGATATTTTTTGCAAGATAAGTTTCATGTTTTGATAATGTTATTGCATGAGGATCTTGACAAAATAATAATTAAATGCTTTCACATATCGTTCGTCTATGATACATTGTAAGTGCATTGTAAGTGCTTTATAATTTAGTATATGATACCACTGACGTAATAAACAGTATAGTTTATTAGTGTTTTTACATAGATGTATGTGATGTTATGCATACCAAATGATTTCTTATAAATGTTATAATTACCTTCCTTGGGGCCATGTCCGTAAAGCTCAATTCGCATGGTAATATACACTACCCAGGTTACAGGGTGCACACGCACAAAGCGGCACATCAGCGGGATTGGGAAGGCGTGCCATACCACAGTATCGTGATCATAATTGCCTGAAAAGATCTAAAAAAGAAAAGGACGGCCAAAAACATACATTAACAAAAAATGAATACAAAGATGACATTTTAACATAATAAAAATTCAGTAGGCACACACCAACCATAATAAATACAACAAAAAAGTAATTCCCTTCCCTAATCAACATTGACAGGAATGTTGCTAAACTTATTAGCTGACGTCTCCGTAAAAATGAGCTTGATCCGCCTTGCCATGCATGAGTGAGCAATACAATTTTTGGTCACTCGCGCATGAATCGATGGACTGATTTAATTTTCACACATAAATAAGACAATAAATGTAGGAGCAATCCTGCCAAGTTATTTTGCTCAAAACCTTGCTGTTGAAAAGTTTTGTTATTTGATAAAGGGGGACTTTTTTTTTGCTGGATTTATTTGATCACTATTGTTTGAATAAAATCCTGCCGAGTCATTTTGCTCAAAACATTTTGAAAAGGGGGAATTACTTTTTTGCTGTGTATGTAAATAATGTATGCTTTTGTAATATACACAGGAAACATTTAAGTCCCCTTTTTCAAAATGGCAGAACTTTTTGCACGAAATGTTTTTAGCAAAATTATGTGTGAAAATAAAGTTGGTCCACTGAGTCACGCATGAGTGAGCACACAAAGTGCTAATCTCTACTTTGATATGTGTTCACTCATGCATGACGCGATGGATCAATTTGATTTTTACGTAAATACTAGTAAATTAGTGTAGAAACAATCCTGCCAAGTTATTTTGTTCAAAACATTTTCATTAAAAACATATGTTATTTTAATAAGAAGGGGACTTACTTTTTTGTTGTATGTATTCCAACAATACTGATCAATTAAATCCAGCACAAAAAATAATCCCCCTATATCAAATAACATAACTTTTAACGCTACGACAACGGCAGGATTAATCTTACATTATTGACTTACTTGGTCCTTTTAGTCATGCATGTGTGGCCATACACCAAATACAACATTTTAATTGTTATACTCTTGTGACTTTTGAAAAGTGACATTTTTACCTTTAATGTATGCTCACTCATGCCTGGGATGGCAAATGAGTTAATTTTCACGGAGACGTTAGCCAATAGGTTTAGCAATATTCCTGCCAAATTATGGTTTTCAAACTTTATTTGTTAAAAAGTTACGCCATATTGATTAGGGGGACTTACTTTTTTGTTGTGTTTAGTAGTATCGATATAACAATTATCACCGTCATCATAATCACTGTAATTATATCAAAACTAATTAATACATGTCCAATCTTATAATGCCCAAATGTGATGATTTTCAAGTAATATATTAAAATGTTCATGGTATTATCATTAACTTCCTAAAATGTATAAAAGTGGGTTTATTCCAATTTTATTATTCCAATCCTTTACCATCACTTTGGAACCACTCATATATAGATATCTAATTGTTATCATTAAAATTAGCCGTTGCAACTCAACATAGCGCTCTAAAAACTCATTAGTGTCTGACATTTCAAATTAAATTATGGGACATGCGCTGGTTGGTTAAAATCGTGAATATATAGAGATATAATCCACATTTATCAAACTTTTCGGTTTATTGTCAAACAGTGGAAGCATTAGTGATTCATTGTTACGGGACTGGTTCAAAAATATCACTTCATTGTGAGACCCAAACATAATTAAAAGAGCAATGCAACTCAATAAAAGAGTTGATACAACTTTATATATCGTATTATTCCTGTTTATTATATGGGCCTCAACGTGAGAAAAGGGGTCTAAATGGCCAAATTTATGGAAAATGAGTTTAAACTATTTTCTGAATGTATGAAGGGTACTGATTCCAAAAATGTTTGTCTTGTGAAAATCTTAATTTTCTAAGTACCCCTACAGCCTCAAACAAAAATGGTGTATTTCCGCAATTTTGTGAACAACTGCGCGCAGATCTGCTCCACAACGCAATTTAGAGAAACCCCAGGCCATGATTATTTTTATCGCCAAATATTTGAGGCTGTTATGAGGTATGGTCAAAAACACTTTTATATGATATATAACCACTCTAATGCAATTTAAAAAATGACCTTGGCAAGGTTAGGACATTATTTTTGTTTTCAAAATGGCTGTGTATGACACATGTAAATGATTATTATGGTAACTTCTATTCATAAATGTTTTATCATGGAAACGTTGAAAAAAATCCGTCTGACATGCAAGACCGAAAAAATGTCAACCTTATTTTGTCTTACTTGATGGAGGTATATTGTAAAATAAATTATCTGTACTTAAACTATACTTAAATCATTGATACTTGGCAGGGTAGAATAAATAAAATAATTACAATTTTGTATGGAAAACAAATCTTCTTGGCCAGCTTGTGCATTTTAGAAATTTTTGGAAATCTAATGTACATTTCATCATATCTTGCTCCCAATTTATCACATGTAATAAAGCGGTTCATAGATATGTTTCATATTTTTTGTGCAGAAACATTTGCAACAAAGAAATTAAACTGCTACATAGGACCTTGACATTTCTTGAAAACAAATTCCGTCCAACATGCTTGCAAATCTATATGTTACATACATGACAAAATAGTTAGGAAATCATGAATTATTTGAATGTAAATCAATATTTTATAAAAGAACAGTTGTGAATCATCCATAACATGTAAATGAACAGCATTTACAACAAATTTAAAAATTCAGCAAGTTGGTTAACCATTTAAAAAAGGTCGTGATCATGTCGGACGGATTTTGATAGCAAATGTGGCTGTCATTTTTCGGGCTTACATTATTGTACATGGACAATCATGAAGAGCATACATGATTTTCAGAATATAAGAGTATCTTTACAAATTTCTTCATGGCCTTCATGGCCTTGTTAAATTCAAATTGATATTCTATCAAAACTTTTACTGATACGCTACAAATTTAGTCACATGAACAGACAAACAAGCAAAGATTTGAAAGATTTGATAAAAAGTCTTTACTATGTGCTTCACAAGGGACACAAACAAATAAACTTCGACTCCCAATATTGCGTATCTGGTGGTTTATTGGTT
>JAUELG010072342.1:782-10998 GCA_031471515.1 Dendraster excentricus | reverse complement strand
CTTTTAGTAACGATTCTTTAGTAATGATTGGCTAATGATGATTCTTTAATCATGATTAAGGATGAAAAATCATGTGTGTGAACAGGCTGTTAGATAAGACTATCACTTGGAAATCAAACATGGGGATTAGATGAGTAATTTAAGCTTGGACTTTATGGCCTTTGCAAATATAAATGTTGTGCTACTAGAAAATATACAGCTGGTGTCTGTATCATATAATATATATTCCAAAGAGGAAGGACATAACTGACATGATTTAGTGAGAACATAATAAATTCATCTAGTGCTACATTCAAACTTCTAGAGTACAGAACAAACTGATAATTACAAATTCAAAAGCTTCTCTGCTGGTGCAATGTGTCTTCTGAATATGATGACGTAAATAATCTCGTAAAATATAAAATCATTTCATGCTAAATAAAAAATTTCATGATGAAAACAAAAATGATCACATTTTCTACAAATTATGTTTATTACTTTATTACTAGAATATTCTCCTGGAATTCGCGAGATAGTGTGAGTACATTAACAAATTGGGAATATCGGATTGTATTCTTCTCTTGATTAGGTATTTAAACCACAACTTGATAATGAATTTTGTGTCAAATACAACACATTTTTTTGTCCATCAACCCAACTCGTTTGCCACTAGGTTTTCCCAATGTAGTCTTGGCTATAGAGTGTAAAAGTACCCTAAAGAACCTCTTTCAATTATTGATACTTTCACAAACAATTCTCTAAATCCCCCAAGAGAATGATTCAAGATGGTTAATCGGGCAGAATTCTGAGTGTTTAGTGTCAGCCTTACACGTAGGAAGGGGGTTAGCCGAGTGACACAAGAGTTTCAGGGGAGGGCAAATTGGCTATGCCATTGTGAATCAATCAGACCAGCTGGTGACATGTGTGGCAAGGTGAATGTATGCATCATACTGACCACAGAATACCCCCGCCCCTTTTTCTCCCTCTCTTCCTCCCCCCTCCCACCATTCCCTAGCTTCCCTCACTCCCCCATCCCATTCTACAATGAAAACTAGTGTTACATCTTCTACATGCACACACTTATGGTGGCCATCTACAAAGTATGTACGCAATTTTTTTGTCCGAAATTGACAACTACTCCCCTCCTGTATGCACTTTATTCCTTTGTGTTTTGCATGTGGTTAAATGCAGAGTATGCATCAGCGTCAATGCCCCCCCCCCCCCTCCCCCTCATGCGTACATACTTTGTAGATGGCACCATAGTGCATTCATTTATTTCTATGAACAGTGACTTGTCACCATGGAATGGGTGGTAATCTTTGATGATGTAATATTGTCTATCTTAGTGGATATGATACAGCCAGAAAGAAGGTGATTGCTGTTTTGGCTTGTGTGAAGCTTCATTGCATCTCCCATGTGGCAGTAGGATTTGGAACATGATTAATCAAAATGAACATGGTCATCAACATTTTGTATATTCACACAACTTCTTGCCAATGGCGGGCAAAGCTGAATGCATGTTTTATCATGGATACCTAAAATCTAAAAAGCTAAATACCTAAAGAGCCCCTGCAACTTGGGTTTAGAAACATTAAAATTAACTTGTTTAATGTTTGGTCACATTCCCCCCGTAACCCCCCCCCCCCCCCAATCCATTATAATGAACATGTTTAATGTTGGGTCCCTATGCGTATGTCCCCACTCACATTCCCTCGTCTCCCAACCTCCTCCCCCCCCCCTCCCCCAAACACCTCCTGCTGCTGTTGTCAGATGTGACATATGGCGCAGCGTCTGTAGACTGTGTGCACTGTGAATCATCCCCCATCCTTCTATCTCTCCTATAAACAAACAGACTTCCCCCTCTCTGTGACAGTGCGGCCTTACTCATCCCATCTTGGCGGGTAGCAGGAAAGAGAAAGCCATCTCACCATTACCCCCTCCTTACCCCTATCTTTATCTTATGATGTTGAAACTTATATTAACTTTAACTTACTTAACCCAAGAGGCTCGATATATATTGCCTTAGAACCAGACCCCTCCCCTCTATCTGAACTCATTCAGGACTGGTTCTGGAAGTTGGTTTTGGGTCTTTTCAGATTTGAGAATACATGTTTTACAGTTTAAATGGGTAACCCTAACCCGCTTACACTATCCTATACCATACCCCTTAACTTCTTAACTTCTTATTCTGACTGTAAAAGTGAAAGTAAACCTGGTTCCGTCTCCCTCTCACAAGTCAAGTGACTTTCCCCCTTTTTGTGTCCATGGAAAAAATCATGTTCTTCTCTTGCATCCAGCATCTACTCAGGATTTGTAGCAGCTAACAGTCTTCCCATTTGCTGCCATGGCGTTAACAATTGATTTATCATTGATAATTACACACATTACATGATGCATTATATTGGCCATGAAGCTACACTGAATATATTTAGGCAGTGAAAAATATACATTGCGAGTACCTTTGGCAGTTTAATGCAAAACCAATTTCAGATTGCTTTTTTCCATGGAGGCAAGCACACAATCCCTAACCCTCAGTACATTATACTTTATTCTCTGTTTTGTGGGTACAGTCTACATTTTCCAATATTAAGCAAGATATGTGAAAGCAAAATTTACCACTACCTTAATTATACCTCATTTCATTAATTTACAAATTTGAAAATTAATTTTATTGGAATGAATCAAACAGATAAGTCTCACAAAGTTCACCTGTAGACACTGTTTTACACTGAATGAAGAGCAATTATATACAGTATCATACCCTTCATTTAATACATCATGTCAAAAACAAAATTAGAAGAAATAACACAAGACAAATAAGTCTTCCTTCACCTGCAGGGGAAACTTTACACAGACTGCACTTCAACCCTGATTGAAGAGAAAGAAGGACAAATATGAACTTGAAGAAAAGAAAGGAAGATAATCAGTCTGAAAAACATCCCAACTCGAACCTCCTCAAGTTTGGTGTGAATCACCCGCTCAAGTCTCGCATCTCACTTAGGCATCTACTTCTCATCGCTATCAACTTGACACGGTTGCAATTTCAATCAGGGGCTGTTTATAAATGGGATCCTAAATCTAAATAAAGACATCTTCTCCGACTGTCTCTTTTATCAAACCCTGAACACATCTCAAAAGACTGTAATTAAAACACATGTTGCAAAGTTTGGAGTGTCATTTGTGCAATAAATAACAATCAATGATGTGAGTGAGATATACATATGTGTATCAAATGAGCAAAATTTGTGTTGATCATTAAAAAAGGTGTTACTCACACATCTACAGAGAGGCATATGTATCATTATTTGGCACACGGTATTCACCAATGCTGTCAGTCTTTGCAAGATTGACAAACAATGTGAGAAGAGCATCACTTTATCTTTTATGTGTTCATCTTACACCAAATAATTATGTCTAGGCACTGTTGCAGAAAGAGATACAATTGATTGTAAGTTGCAATTAATCGTCGGATCACATGTTCTAGATGCCTAAATCTGATTGGCTGAAATGCATACTTTTTCTGACTTACAATCAATGATAACTTACATTTACAATTGATAATATCTATTTCTGTAACAGGGCCTACATCTACACTAGACCATATGCAGATATATATTGTTTGATTCTAAAATGCAACCATCTTGAACAAATAAAAGCCATCTAAAAGAGGGGAAGGCACTTTGTAATAAAACATCATGGTTTACGAAGTGTGATAAATTAAATGATAAGCATTATCATTCCTCCCCATTGACTTTTCATTACTATGCCAATCTAAATGTTATTCTGAATTTCATTTAAGAAGCCAGTCTAAAATAAATGTCCACATCTCACACTAAATTAAATACCCCTTTTTCACACAGTGAACTTGCACCAGATGGAGCGTGAAATTATTTAATTTCTGAGCATATTTGACTAAACGTGGTGGTGCAATGACGTAGGAGTGCACTATTACCTGGCAACTGAGGTACACAGATCAATATACAATGACTATATAGATACGTATATCGTCGGTAGATGAGATGAGCACGAAGTCACTTTTTGTACTTAGGAATTAATTACTTTTGAAGTTCGGTTCACTGCAGAAACCAAATGTTGCTCTCTTGAATTGTTGATGAATAATCACAAAATTGAAATAACCATTATCTGACAATGTGGCATTAATTACATGTAGATGTGGCACTGACCTTTAAGACTGTATAAGGTACTCAAAGTAGCCAAAAATAATTCCATGCCCTTTTTACTATCATCCAACAATAGATCTATCCAGAGGTTCATAAACTTTTGCATGGGTTGCATTATGAATAACATTTGCTCATTCTCTGCATTTTGGCACTGATCTTGAATGTTCTTGGCTTCTGGGTTAATTTGCATTTCATCACGGTTTTCCTCATCTGAATTACATTATTTTATTAATAATAGAGACAATAATCTAAACACATACGCATCAGCCAACTCCAAAGATTTCATATAAAACAGCATTATGACACCACATGTGACATATCATTTATTATTCATGACAATTTACTTTAATTATTCTTAAATTCTCTTGTTTTTACCGTTTCATAGCTTAAAAACTCATGGTTTCCCCCTTATCATAACTAAACCATCCTCATTCTCATTCCCCAACCGTTCTCCTCCCCCCTCATCATCTTCTACCCCTCCCTTCCTCTCATTTCAATACTCTTTGCCATCCATCTTCACATCTTTCTGTTTCCTTTCTTCCTTATCTCCATGGATGTTGCTTTGTTTACCTCTCTTCAAATGTTCCCTCCCCATCCCAAACATGAACATCCTCAGGCCTCCTCCTCATCAGTTCATCTCATCTCTCCCTCATCCCATTTTAACCCCTCCTCTCCTCGCTTCATGTTTTCCACAACAAAGTTTGATCTGCCCCTCTAACTTCCGCCACAGTGAGTACAACACTGCATCAGACTACATGTACCGTACTTGAGTGAGAACAAGGCTCATTACTGCTGCATCCCTAGACATCCCAGCTCATCTGATCCTTCCAATCCATCCATCTCATTCATGAAGCTCAGTCATTCGGACACAGCTTATTGCCCTGCACCCGGTCAATCGATGCCCGTACCATTCCCCATATAAATGGGGTATGTGTGGATAAGACCTATCTATGACCATGGACCCTACTACCATGCTTTGACCATCTTCATGCATATTCCATTTCATTCATAGACTTCAGTCAATCGGACAGAGCTTCTTTCCCTGCACCCGGTCAATCGATGCCCCTACCATTCCCCACATCAATGGGATATATGTTGATACTTAAGACAATATCTTTGACCATCTACATGCATATTCCATCTCATTCATACAGTTATTCGCTCGGTCAAAGTTCCCCCTCCCACCTCCTACACTTGGCAAATCAATGTCACTATAGTCTACCCCCAGATTATTGGACAGTGTGTGGACAAGGCACATTACTACCACATATTATGGCATCTTATTCCATCCATTTCATTCATAGAGTTCATTCATTCACACCGAGTGCATTTCACCTGAACTTGGCCAATCAGTGCCACTTGCCTGCCCCATATTACTTGGTTGTGTGTGGGCAAGGCACATTACTGCTCCTTGTTAGGGCACTCAATCTATCCATCTCATTGATAGAGTTCATTCATTCGGACAGAGTTTATTTCCCCCACACCAGACCAATCACTGCCACTTGCATGCCCATGTTATGGACGGCCCTGACTGCCAAATTTCACTCTATCCACCCGTTTCCGCCATTCATACAAACAGTCATTCCTTCAGGCACATTTTTATTTCTACTTCCATAGCAAATCAATGCCACTTGATCTCAAAGGCCCTGGCTAACCAAATAGGTCTCAATTCACCTTTCCTACCCATTCGCCCATTACTCCATTACAAACACATACCATTCATTCGGATGTATTTTATTTCCTGAGCCCTAGCCAACCAATGCCGGCTAGGTTGCCTAACATATGGAAGGCAATGACTGCCATAAGTGAACTTAACCCACCCATGACCCAGCCATCCTCCATTTCATTTGATGCAGTTCATTCATTCAAATGCATGTTATTTCTAGTTCCCTGGCCAATCACTGCTGCTTGCTTGCCCACTTAATGTAAGGCCCCCGCTGCCAAAAATAACCTCAGTAGTTGTCCTTGCAATGCCATGTTTCCATCCATCCAGCGTAATAAATGTCCGTGGTCATCTAGGGTTCATCCATTCAGATGCAATATATTTGCAGCACCTGAGTGCTTTCTTTATGGAAAGCCATGACTGCCAACATTATTCTATAAAGAAATTTCATTCATATTACCCATGCATACAATGAAAGTTAGGGCCTGTTTAACGAACCAAGCCAATCAATGCTACTAGCAACACACCACTGATTGGAGCACCCACACACTCTCCAATCCATCGACTGGAGACACTTCAAGTCCTTGGAAGCAACATTTGGTCTCAAATCATTGCCATTACCAGCCAGTCAAACTGTCATTTGATTCCAATTACTGGCTTACATGACTACCCCATAGGAGGTTCCCTTCCAAATATTTGTCAAACGCTGTAAGTTTAATTCCCTCACTACTCAATATTTGTCTGTTTTCATTAGCTGCTGGTTGAATTCTCTCATTAAGACTGAACCAATCTGGACAACAGCAATACCATCAATGAGGGAGGTATACAGGACAGCAAATAATTTACACTCAATCAAGTCATAGTGAGACGAAGTGGAAGACCAGTATTATACTTGACAAGAAAATGGGTTGTTTTCTAAAAGATCATTTTGACTGCGAAAAATTTACCTCAATTTATAGCTTAGTTGCTCATTTTTCTTGTTTTAAAATTTTTGACAAAGGCAATACTGTAAATCAGAGACTCTTAAAAAAATAAAGAATTCATAATGACAGCAAATTGATTGTTTTAAAAAAGATATAGGCATAGATGCAACTGCCATCTGTATGTCAATAATCTTCCTTGTTTAGGGATAGTCCTAGCAATGTAAATTGAAATCCAAAATAAACCAATGCAAGGCAAATGAAATGGAGATTTCAGGCTATTTAATACGTTGGAAACGTAAGATTTGTTCTGGCTATTCAATAAATTGGGAACATAAGATTTGTTACTCTTGAAATAGTAGCCACCTACACACAGGCTATGACATTTCCAGTTGTACAAACAGATTAACAGTGTGAATATAAACATGGTTACAAACAGCTAATGAGTTTACACAGTATAAAGTACAATCAATTCTTGATATAAGTCCACTGACCTCTTGTCAAGACCACAAAAAGCTCTTTGTTCAAAATTATTTCATTAAATATATATCAGTTCTGGTAATAATACTGTTTACTGGAAGCTAAAGTAAGTTTGCAGTTTGCACTAGCCTTCAAGATTACCTTTGTCGTTAAAATGTGTTAATATTTTGACCCATCTTTTTGTGGGTGAGCAAATTACACATACAGATATTTTAGGTCTTATAATTTTAATCATCCTCAAAAGACAAAAAATGTATCAACACGTTTATGATATTAAAATAAACTCTAATTATTAATGAATTTACATTTATTCATAGTTCTCTAGAAATGTAGCTCATAAGTCATAGAAAAACACAATTCCACGTACATGTACATACATACATTTCATAAAGTACTGTTTTCCTCAATTCTCTGTTTGTATACCATTTCTTGGCAGTCTAGGAAAGAGGCCTGCTTGGAAATCACATTATAATTCTAACAGGTTAGACTTTCGAGAAAGGAATCATTCATCCTTTACAAAGAAGTCTGGGAGCGTTGATCCGTTATGATTACGGCAATAAATTGCGCATCTCGTTTATTTCCGGACCCCTAGACTCGCAGTTAATTTCTCACCGCGCATCATTAACGGCGTTCATACCCTCATGCCTTTAACGTGTGACTGTAATAAACGTACCATGGCAGTAACTGCAAATGACTTATTATTAAACCGGTCATAACGACAGAGCAGAAATGTATGTGTTGAAAGCCACTGCAATCATATATTCATTCCACGACTTTGACGAAACTAAATACTGTTGATAAATATTTTAATGTGAAATAAATTGTATCCAGCCATAGTCAGTTGGCCGTTGTTAATTAGTCATTTAGTAATATCAATTTTATTTTTTCATGTAACTTCGTTAAATAATTTCATCAAAATAAAGGGTGAACAAAAAATGTATGGAATGGGGATCACATTCATCACCTGTTGGTGAAAGAAACATTTCTTTATTTAAAAAAAAATAGAAAATAAAAAAATAAATGCAACCCATAACAAATTGAAGATGAATGCAGTTGATTCTAGGAAACAGTTCAGCAAAATGTCTACCAACTCATTGCCTACCAGGACACGTTGGACCCTGTATCAACTCTATGGGGATTTCAAATTGCAGTAATAAATGGGTTAATTTGGCACAAGAGACAGATACTCATAACGTTAATATACATTTGAACTGTACTAGTGCTGCCAATTAATTAGGATTGAACAATCCCAAACAGATTTCACAGATGAGTTCCACTGTTGACAGAATGTCAGCAATTCATCATCATCAGCTCACCCTTTTGCAAATAAACAGATTTACTACAAATTGATTGATGACAATTGCTGTAAACCTGTAATGTACTGTGCAGAAGTGGACCGTGCAAATATGATCAGGTACTATAGTTACTAGTGAGCTCACAATTAAGTCACAAATGGTAACTCCTTGATATACATGTACGACAAAAAAACGGACGAACAATGTACTTTGTTTCAGGACAAAATGTCAGTAATTCATCATCTCACAGTTCTGCAAGTAAACAAATTTATAGTATAAATTGATTGATGACAATCGCTGCAGAACTGCACTGTGCAGCTGAGGATACAAATACATGGCAAACACACAGAAATCAGGATTCAAAGCTAGCTAGCATTTCTTCTACAGTTGAATGTCATTGGACAAGAATTGCTCTATTTACTGCGCATCATACTGTTAATGAAACATTTATACACTGCAGTACTGTTTCAAGGTGTGAGTACCCTGGCAAGGAGTTACAAGTAAGGATGCGACACTGTATGGAATGCTGAACCTGCTCAACATCCTTCATTTTTTGATGAAAAACTGTACTTATTTGACAAACAACTTTCTCCTGAATTCTTTAAAAATTGATACTATATTGTGATGTGTGCAGATAGGTATAACCATGGTGTAACTAGGCTCTGATGTATACATCTATGTATATCAATGCTCATAGACCGTAGAAGTCTGCCAGGGAATCACACATGACTGCATTCAAAGATCACACATTAATCTTTCTCCGAATGCTAATCAATGTTTGCTCACCAAACACAACTAACATCACAGTCCAGTTTTCATGATAAGCTAGAAAAACCAACACACAGAGTAATAACATGGGGGTCAAGAACAAAATAATGTAGGGGCTCTGGAGCACCCCTCCCCCTTCCCACTACCCACTTCCCCCTACTCAAAATGCCTCCAAGTCCAAGGAGTCCCTATAGCTAATTGAGAGTCTGCTAATTGTTTTAAATATATGTAGTTCAATGCAAAACATATCATGCAATATTGCTTGAATAGGAGTGACCCCACCCCCTCCCCCGATAAGTACATTTATTTTTGCCCCTGCTAAAGGGCAGAAAGGGGATATACAAAAGGTAAGGCTGACCGAAAATTGACTGAAACAAAATGCGACAGCCAGGCAAACGGGAGAGCAAACAAGAGGAGGGCTATATGCCAAAAGTTATGTACTTTTGGTTTAATATGTTTTCTTTGTTGAATCAACAGCCTGAAGCAGCACACACAATCACATAATTGTGTTTCCTTATTTTCTATGACTTTGAAAAGCCAATTTAATATAGTAATGTTTGTTTTTTGACTTGGTTGACTCGGCAGGTCTATGGTTGAGCGCAACCAATGTGAGCATGAAAAGTGGTTAGTTAGTTTGTTTGGCAATGAACCATGCAGCGGCTATTTATGGAAATAGTTTGTTCGTTTTAATGACAATTTCAAATAAATTAAAAAGTGTAGATGTAAAAGAGTAAATAAAAAAGGGCTTTCACATTGAACGTATCTGGTGTTCTGGCCACTAAGCTTATACTTATAGCTTATGCAACATAATTTTTCAGTGCTAATGTTTATCTTCAGAACAGAATTTTAACACATTTCTAAAATTCGAATGAACACTTTTCAAACTTTTTTCTTTACACTTAGTAATTGAACCCCGCCCCCCCCCGCCCC
>JAUELG010072120.1:0-10999 GCA_031471515.1 Dendraster excentricus | reverse complement strand
AGTCAAGTTCATATCTGTATAATCGTTCCCCATTAAAAGATCAAGTGCATTCATTATCACATTCTCATGAAAGACCTCCTCTATTAAGTCTCATCATAAAACTACTGCATTTACCAAGTAGTCTATGGTTTTGGTGGCCCCTATAATGTACCTGTCCTTTTAACACAATAACATCCACCCTCATATGACTTGTATTCTGCTGCATAAAGACGATACTCTTCGGCTTTTTGAGCTGTTAAGTTTTTTCATTTTTACATCAAGACATTTTTTTAAAGCTAGCTCTCTCTGATATTTCTACTTGTCAATCTGGACCCCTTTTGGATGTTCCATAAATAAATTCGAAGTATTACACCAGAATTTTGCCTCACTCTCTGACTTGATCAAGTGGTACAACTTTACTTATATCATGTATATGATCCTCTTACTATACTAACACGATCCCAAGTAGAAACAACTGCTTCACAAAATTATGCTGACATTCACATGTTTCGTATAGTATTGATACTCTAACCATGTGTACCTGGATCCATTGGTTTGTGTCATCAATCAGTGCGCACCATGCTCCAATTCCCTCAGCAGAAGGAACCGCATTCAATCGTCCACGTTTAGCTCCATGCCTCGCATCGAACTCGCTCGACGCGGTCAGACTTGCATCAGGGATAGTATGAGACTCAAGTCCAAGAGGAAAATCTTTAAAAGAACAAGGACTCAATTGGGTTTGCAAACTAGAACGTTATCAATATCTTTGTCAATATATTCGATCGTAATATTATAAATTCTGATTATTTGCTTCATTATTTGGCCAATTTAAAACGGTAAGTGTAATTTTTAGCTCAAGATGTCAAACTGCTATGACTTTTGGAAGTGCTTCAAGTAGATTATCTAACTCCAGGTAAATTACTTGCAGCTTCCTCGTTTCTCTTCTGCCGTGTTGTTTAGCTGATGGTTATAGAAGAATTTAATAGGGTTAGACCCTTTTTTGCCCAACGCCTTTTGTAAACACTACAATTGCCGTAGCTGAACACGCTCGGCCGCGCGTCATGTGATCACGGAGCCAGGACGTTGGAGTGGCCGAATGCCTTTTCATTAACGGTACCTCATACCTTGTTGTAATTGTATCAACAATAATTAGTATGGAATGTTTTTTTTCCTTTTCGTTTAACAAATATATACGATTTTTGAACATACATATCATACGCATATCAACATATTTCAATACAAAATAATATATTTCAATTATACTGTACACACTAAAAAATAGGGGTGCAATTGTGCACCCCTAGGGGTGCAAGATCTTGTCTCATATTTTGCACGCCTTCAGGTGCACACGTGCACCCCTTGACAGGGGTGTACATGAGCACCCATGAAAAGGTGCATAATGAACATCCCAAGAGTGCCCATGAATTATGGCACAATAAAAAATAAGAGGCATAAGAGAGAATTCGAACCCATTTCCCCTAGATTTGAAGTCCTCAGCGCGACAAATAGGCTGTTGATGGTTAGAATGGCCTTATCTTAATCATGTCCTTCAAATCACTGCTTATGAATCAATCATTAGGATAATTATATGTGGTTTGGGAATCACAAATTCGTAACCCGCTCAGCAATGTTCATGTCAGCGATAACATCAGTCTAATCTTTGTTCAAGGAAACAAAATAGAAATAATCAATCTGGCATTATACGAAATACAATGTGTATACTTTATTTCCAAAATATATCATCACCCTGCATTCAAATTCATCTTAGCATTTAATAATGTGCCTATATCATTGTAATTTATTTAAAATTAAGAGGAAGATAAGAAAAATATAAACCTTTCTGCTCCGACTACGACTACAGGTAGGGTGCACATTTCCACCCCATATATTGTGCACGCTCAGAGGAGAACATGTTGACGTATGCGGGACAGGCACCTTAACAGGAGTACGCGGGCACGGAAGGGGTTCAGGGGGAGGATCGTACAAGCCAAGTGCACGCCTAGTTTTTAATGTGTACTAATGATACATTACTGTAAAAAGCGTTTTGAAAATTCTAATCATTAGCTTTTAAGGCCGACATTTCAAACTAAACATATCAACAGCAACTTGCTTTGGTTCGATGTGTATAATAAATAAGTGTTCACCTGTACTGATGAAGCAGATGTAACCTCCCCATCCATGAACGCAGTCACAGGAGAAACTGTCCTGACCATCGCAACAGATCCCATGATCACATGAGTTGCTAGCACACCCATTCACCTCTAGGCAAGATACAATATGTGTCACAAAATTACATACAATTTGTATATAAAGACATGACAGATTTTAGGTTAGTTTGCCGTTATAACATAATTAATACACAAGAAGGATTGCATTAACATACCATAATAATCCTGACACGTATCCTAACAAATAATCAACCTTCTGACGAATTATATATCACCGTCAATGACACTGGAAAGTTTTAGAATATCAATGCATATGAGTTAAAGTTGAATTGTAACAGAACAGTTGGTTTGAAATGTCCAACATCAAATGTTTAACTTAGCGAAGGAACGACTGTTCACCTAAACTGATATTGCAGACGTTACCGCCCCATCCATGATGGCACTCGCAAGAGAAATCGTCCTGGCCATCGGTACAGTTTCCATTTTCACAAGGGTTACTTGCACATCCATCGATATCTAGAAAATGCAATGTTTACACAAGTCTCGTAGCTTTTCTTAAAGTACAGGGTATAGGAAAATTCGTTTTATATCATACCAAGTAGGCCTACACGTTGCATGTCACTCTAGAACATCAATTGATATAAGTGAATGATCTATTTAGCGCTTTTAAACATTCAATAAGGAAAATGAAAATATAAATGCATTATTGCTATGCTGAATATATTAATTATTGTAGATATATATTGGAAATAATATCGCTAGTGATGTTCGTTGCGCGACAAACGAATATCACTAGCGATATATCAAGAAATGCTTTAAAATTCAGTGTATTCCAAATTAGCAACGTCGCTTGCACGCCATTAACATGCTATAAAGGAATTACTGTTTACCTGCACTGAACATTCAAAAGGCAAAATAGAAATGCATTGCTAATATCATTAATATTAACACTGAATACATTACTAATTGCGGATATAGTATTTGAAATAATATCGCTAATTCGATCTTGATATTCGTTGCGAGACAAACGAACATCACTAGCGATATTAGTTCCGATAATTATTATCATTATTTCATCAACGAATGCTTTGAAATACAATGGGTGATTTCAAGTATGGTATTTAAGGCTGGTGTTAGTGTTTATTACACACAAATACCAGTTTGATAAACATTAACACCAGCTCTAAACACAAATTGTATTCCAAATGAGCAATGTCGTTTGCACCCATTAGGATGCTATAAAGGAACGAGTATTCACCTGTACTGATATTACAGAAGTCACCACTCCATCCAAGATCGAAGTCACAGGAGAAACCGTCCTGGCCATCGCTACAGTTGCCATGCTCACAAGGATTGCTTGCACATCCATCGATATCTAGATAATGCAACGTTTGAAAAAGTATCATGGATTTTCTTAACCCTAATAGTACCGGGTTATTTAAGGTAATTACCAGATCCGGGGGAGGGCATTATGGCTCCCCTTTTAAACTCGGCCGCGTAGCGGCCCATGGCCGTGATAATTTGCACGCATGATAAGGGAGGTGTATATAATACAACGGTAATTTTAACATATTTACGGTAATTTATGTAAATAACGTCATGAAATTAATATTTTTGCCAATAAATCTTACATTCTTCAAAAATAAACTCTGATTTTCACTACAGATATTCTTTAGAGCATTTAGAACAATAATACGAAAAATAAAAATGAAAGAGCCGGGTTCTTCCTTATGTATTATGTTGTTTTTATTATTTCTTATGTATTTCTTTTTTTTTTACTTATGTTTTTTTTATTGTTTTTGTTTCTAAATGTAATTTAACTATTTTGAACCCCAAAACAAACATGTAACATGGAAACATGACCAAATAACCAATGATATACCTCTTTGTACGAAAATTGACATTCCATATGTTTTGTATACAAATCACAAAACTGAGCGATTTTCGGGCTGACATGCATATACAAAAGGTCATGTGACTTTGTAACGGTAGGTCCGATTTTCAAAATTGATGTGCGCAAGACACGAAAAAAGTCACTTAGCAGCGTCGTGTGATTTTTGGAGTAATTACAAACATTGCAGGGGGGGGGGGGGGCATAATGGACCCTCCAAATCTGTTAGGGATAAGGTACAGAGTTTAGGTAAATTCATTTTTTTCATACACATTCAGTACACACACATTGCATGTCAACCAGGGATAATAGAACACTAATTGTAAACGAAACAATTCGTCTCATTTTATAATAATACTAATAATACATTGCATTGATTAGGCGCTTAATACGGATGTTTTTAAGCGCATTATCATTACTCTTGGTCATCAGGTACAGGTCAAACCCACACAAATATCTTGCGCACCATCTCAACTCCCTGGGGAGCATACTAGCCCAGCTACCACTGGGTGCTGAAGGCTAATTAACACCCGACCAAGTCAGTGAACCAGCATCATAATAATTAGTGAATGCTCAATTTGGCGCTTTTGAACATTCAAAAGGCAAAACAGAAATGCATTATAAATATCATTAGTATTAATACTGAATATTTTACTCGTTGCGGCCTTATATTGGAAATAATAGCGAGCTAGTGATATTCGTTGCGAGACACCCGAATATCACGAGCGACATTACTTCCGAGCAACGTCGTTTGCATCCAATTAGGTTGCTAAAATGGAAAGAGTATTCACCTGTACTTATGTTGCAGAAGTCGCCTCTCCATTCAAGATCGCAGTCACAGGACAAACCGTCCTGGCCGTCGCTACAGTTGCCATGCCCACAAGGATTGCTTGCACATCCATCGATATCTAGAAAATGCAACGTTTAAAAAAGTATCATGGCTTTTCTTAAGGTGCAGAGTTTAGGTAAATTCGTTTTATTTCATATCTAGTACACATTGCATGTCATCTAGGGATTATAGAACATTAATTGTAAAACAAAATCGTCTTATTTTAGTGAATGTTCAATTTAGCGCTTTTGAACATTCAATACAGAAAAAGGAATATTAATGCCTGTTCTAGAACATCAATTGTAAAAAAAATCGTCTTATTTTATATTAGTGAATGTTTAATTCAGCACTTTTGAACATTCAATACGGAAAAGGAAATATTAATTCCTAATTTCTATCATTATTACTAAGTATATTAATCATTGTGGATATAGTATTGGAAATAATATTATTATTTCATCAACGAATGCTTTGAAATACAATGTATTCCGAATGAGCAATGTCGTTTGCACCCCAGTAGGATGCTATAAAGGAATGAGTGTTCACCTGCACTGATATTACAGAAGTCACCGCCCCATCCAGGATCGCAATCACAGGACAAACCGTCCTGGCCATCGCTACAGTTGCCATGCTCACAAGGATTGCTTGCACATCCATCGATGTCTAGAAAATTCAATGTTTAAAAAGGTTTCATGGCTTTTTAAGGTAAAGAGTTTAGGTAAGTTTGTTTAATTTTACTCATTGTATGTCAATCAGGGATTGTAGAACATTAATCATAGACGAAATTGGGTTCTGATTGTATTTTCCATACGATTTATTCACAGTACTTCTACATCAGAGAACACGTTAATGGTATGATTTATAATAACAATAAAGTACATTTAGGTAAATTATTTTTTATTTCATACCTAGTAGGTTACATATTGCATGGCAACCAGGATTCTAGAACATCAAATGTAAAAATTGTATTTACATAAGAGAATGTTCAATTTAGTGCTTTTGAACATTCAATACGGAAAAAAATAAAATGCATTATTACTATCAGTATTATAAATACTGAATGTATAACTCATTGTAACTCACTGTAACTCACTGTAAATAATATCGCTAGTGATAGAGAAACGTTGTTTTTATCCAATTTGGATGCTATATAAAGGAATGAGTGCTCACCTGCACTAATGTTGCAGAAGTCACCACCCCATCCAAGATCGCAGTCACAGGAGAAACCGTCCTGGCCATCGCTACAGTTGCCATGCTCACAAGGATTGCTTGCACATCCATTGATATCTAGAAAATGCAACGGTTTAAACAGGTCATGGCTTTTCTGAAGAAATGCATTATTAATATCATTATTATTACCTATTGTGGATATAGTATTGGAAATAATATGGCTAGTGATATTTGTTGCGAGACAAACGAATATCTCTAGCGATATTATTTCCGATAATTATTATTATAATTTCATGAACGAATGCTTTTAAATACAATTTCATTCCAAATGAGCAACGTTGTTTGCACCCCATTAGGATTTTATAAAGGAATTAGTGTTCACCTGCACTAATATAAATGCATAATTAATATCATTATTATTAATACTGAATGTTTTACTCACTGGGGATATAGTATTGGAAATAATATAGCTATATTCGTTGCGAGACAAACGAATGTCACTAGCGATATTATTTCCCATCATTATTATTATTATTACATCAACGAATGCTTTGAAATACAATTTATTCCAAATGAGGA
Organism: Dendraster excentricus; assembly: GCA_031471515.1. Taxonomy (NCBI): domain Eukaryota; kingdom Metazoa; phylum Echinodermata; class Echinoidea; order Clypeasteroida; family Dendrasteridae; genus Dendraster; species Dendraster excentricus. Next base: position 4,383 of record JAUELG010072120.1, on the reverse strand, counting down.
ACGTCGTTTGCACCCCATTAGGATGCTATAAAGAAACGAGTGTTCACCTGTACTGATGTTGCAGAAGTCACCACTCCATCCAAGATCGCAGTCACAGGAGAAACCGTCCTGGCCATCGCTACAGTTTCCGTTTTGACAAGGGTTACTTGCACATCCATCGATATCTAGAGAATGCAATGTTTAAAAAGTATCATGGCTTTTCTGAAGGTATAGAGTTGAGGGAAATTCATTTTTTCGTACCTAGTACACATTGCATGTCAACCATGTCAAACAGGGATCAATTGTAAAACAAAAAATTCGTCTCATTTAATATTAGTGAATGTTCTTGAACATTCAATACGGGAAAAGCGCAATATAAATGCATTATTACTATCATTAATTTTAAATACTAAATATATTACTCATTGCAGATATAGTTTTTGAAATAATAACGGTTGTGATATTCGTTGCGAGACAAACAAATATCACAAGCAATATTAGTTCCGATCAATATTATTATTTCATTAACGAATGCTTTGAAATACAATGTATTCGAAATGAGCAATATCGTTGCATACAATTACAATGCTATAACAAAATTAGTGTTTACCTGCACTGATGTTACAGAAGTCACCACCCCATCCAAGATCGCAGTCACAGGAGAAACCGTCCTGGTCATCGCTACAGTTCCCGTGTACACATGGGTTGCTTGCGCATCCATTGGTATCTAGGAAATACAATTTGAGAAAAGGCTGTCTAATATATAATCAATTAACCTCTAATAATTCATTGCATTGCGATACATTACTTGCACATCAGTTCTAAAGATGTCTGGTAAATAAAACTGATGACACAACTATTTTTTATCTATATAATTTATGTAACCCATTATGTGATTTCGATGTGATTATTTACTGTTTGTTTAAACCAGGGATGTCGATCTGTCATGGGGACTGATCTATTTATTCATCTCCTTGATGAATAAGTATTACGTAAGTATTGACGCCCATGGTTTTAACAAAAACAACTCCATTGTGAATACAATAGTATAATGAGAAAGTTGTAATACGTCTAGCACGTATCCCAACAAATATTTAATCAAAGAAATCAAAGAATGCTTTAAAATACAATGTTTTTCAGATGAGTAACGTCGTTTGCATCCCACTAGGGTGTTTTCAATGAGTGAGCGTTCACCTGTACTGATGTTGCAGAAGTCACCACCCCATCCAAGATCGCAGTCACAGGAGAAACCGTCCTGGACCTCGCTACAGTTGCCATGTTGACAGGGATTGCTTGCACATCCATTGGTTTCTAGGAAATACAATTTGAGACAATGCTGTATAATCTATCTATTACTTGTATTTCGATACATTACTTGCACATCAATTCTAAAGATGTCTGCCAAATAAAATTGATGACACAAACATGTTTGTACATGTATTTTAGTAACCCATAATGTTTTTTTCGATGTGATTATTTCTTGTTTGTTTGAACAAATCAATCAGGAATACCACTTGTAAAACGAGAAATGTTGTAATACGCCTAGCAAACCCCAACAAATATTTAAGAATCTGGTCAATTCACCTCCGCCAATATGTTATTTCACGGTATCAGAATAAAAATTGTTTAGCTGATAAGGGTAAATCTTATATAAACATATCCATTTGGCATTCCCAACAACAATTGAAACAATCAGCAAAGCGGTTGAGAAATGAGTGTTCACCAGCGCTGATGTTGCAGATGTCCCCACCCCATCCAGGATCACAGTCACAGGACAAACCGTCCTGGCCATCGCTACAGTTCCCATGTACACATGGGTCGCTTGCACATCCATTGGTAACTACGATATTGCAATCGAAAAATGTATAGAATTACTGTATAAATAACATCAAGCATGTTATATATTATATAAGCATGGTATATATTACATATTTCAAATTAATAAACATATATTATGCAATCTATTCAAGAATCACATTCAAATAAAAAACGTTAACCTTTTAAACATATCACAATATATATTTATATAAAAACTATTTGTTGGTCTTATCCTATAAGTAAATTGTTTTACAATTTCAGTAACGAATGCTTTGAAACACAATTTTTTCAAATGAGCAACATCGTTTGCACCCCATTAGGATGCTATAAAGAAACGAGTGTTCACCTGTACTGATGTTACAGAAGTCACCACCCCATCCAGGATCGCAGTCACAGGAGAAACCGTCCTGGACATCGCTACAGTTGCCATGTTGACAGGGATTGCTTGCACATTCATTGGTTTCTAGGAAATACAATTTTAGACAATGTAGTTGAATTTAGTATCATTTAACCTATAATAAATCTTTGTATTGCGATACATTACTTGCATATTAATTCTAAAAATGCCTGGTAAATAAAATTGATGACAATTTCTTTTTGGTATCTACCTACCATGGGTTTTCGATGTGATTATTTATTGTTAGTTTGAACATTCGGCGTCGATCTGTCATTGATACTGATTCATCAGGGGGTGGGATCTGATCTATTTTTATGCATCCCCCTGGTGAATATGTATTACGTAAGTATCGACGCCCATGGTTTGAACAAGAATCACCCCATTGTTCTATATCCCAACAAATACATGTGTTAAATACTGTGGTCAATATACCACCGTCAATGTCATGAACAGTTTTAGAATAAAAATTGTTTTGCTGTTGAGGATGAATCTCATAATCAAACCCATTTTACATTCTCAACAACAATTGAGACACTCGGCAAAGCGTTTGAGAAATGAGTAATAACCTGCGCTGATGTTACAGAAGTCACCACCCCATCCAGGATCGCAGTCACAGGAGAAACCGTCCTGGCCGTCGCTATAGTTCCCATGTTCACATGGGTTGTTTGCACATCCATTGGTAACTAGGAAATAAAATCCAAGACATTATAGAATTACTAATAACATTAATTTTCGTTGTGAATGCTAATGGTATATACTATCAGATTTTAAAATAATAAACCTGTATTGTATGCAATCTAATCAAGGATCACATTCAAATAGAACATTACAAACTTTAACTTTTCAAACATATCGTAATAAATATTTATATCAAAATGATTTGTTCTTATTTTATGAGTAAACATACATTTCTAACAGCAAATACTTTGAAACACAATTGATTTTAAACGAGCAACATCGTTTGCACCGCAGAGGGATGTAATAAAGGAACGAGTGTTCACTTGCACTGATGTTACAGAAGTCACCGGCCCATCCAGGATCGCAGTCACAGGAGAAACCGTCCTGGCCATCGCTACAGTTGCCATGTTGACAGGGATTGCTTGCACATCCATCGGTATCTAGGAAATGCAATTTTAGACAATGCTGCTTAATTTTGTATTAATTACCCTAGAATTATTCCTTGTATTGCAATACATTACTAGCACATCAACTCTAAATATGTTTCGTAAATATAATTGATGAAACATTAAAGCATGTATCTATCTAATTTATATATCCTATCATGTGTTTTCGGTGTCATTATTTATTGTTTGTTTAAACCATGGATGTCGATCTGTCATGGGGGCTGATTTATTTATTTATCTCCCTAATGAATAGGTTTACCCTGGTATCGACGCACAAGGTTTGAACAAGAACAATTCCATCGTTAATGAGGAATACAATTAGTATAATGAGAACGTTGTAAAATGTCGAGCACGTATCCCAACAAATATTATGAACTGTGGTCAATAAACTACCTTCAATGTCCAGAACAGTTTTATATTAAGAATTTATTCGCTGTTAAGGGTGAATCTTATAACCACATCCATTTTGACATTTCTTATAGCAATTGTGACACTCAGCAAAGCGTTTGAGAAATGGGTGTTCACCTGCACTGATGTTGCAGATATCACCACCCCACCCAGGATCGCAGTCACAGGAGAATCCGTCCTGGCCATCCCTACAGTTCCCGTGTTCACATGGGTTGTTTGCACATCCATACGTATCTAGGAAATACAATCCAAGACATTATTACTATTAAGCTTCATGCCAATCGTACATATATTATGCAATCTAATAACGGATTACATTCAAATAGAAAATTAATACATTAAAACGTTTAAACATATCATAATAGATATTCATATCAAAATTATTTGTTTTTCTTAATCTATAAGTATATGTGCACGTTCAAAAACTTTGAAATACTTTTTTCCCCAATTAAAGGGAAAGTTTCCTCATCATACATTTACCTTTGATTATGTTATTTATACATTGAAACAAAATTTCATGCAAATGCAACAAAATTTGGCCTTTTATGAAAGGGATGAGAATCATTCAAAGTCACTCGCTGTCCGGGAAATCCCATTCATCGCGTACAGCGTGGAGACTGCCATGATATTGTTGGAAACCCCGATTTTGTATTGTTC
>JAUELG010072119.1:0-12351 GCA_031471515.1 Dendraster excentricus | reverse complement strand
ACACACACACACGCACATACAGTGGCGTACTGTGGTCAGACTGATGGGGGGGGGGCAGCAAAATCATTGGGGGGCACACCTTATGTATCTCTTTGTTTTTTTTTCTTCAAAAAATTGCCCCTTATGTATTCCATTGGGTTTTTTTTTTTTTTCGAAATTATTGTGGGGACAGGTGCCCCCTCCCCCCCCCCCCCGTAGGTACGCCACTGAATTTAAAAGTGCAATTTAGGCCCAGACTGAGTAATATTCAAAGAGCTGTAAAACTTTACAGACATCAATTTGATGTAAATAATGGAATCCCAGTTTTCAGGCGTACCCCATTATACTGGGAAATTCCTTGGGATTCCGTTTGTATGCATATAATATAGTTGAAAGAATATTGAAACATGATTCATGGTAATCTCGTTAGGATTATGTTGACTCCAACATTTACTCATACTCTACCACGCACGTTTAAATTAAATTTTGATTCCAATAGATAATGAGGTTCCACAATTCAAACGATGTCCTCTCAGGATAAAGGTAGACGCAGATCCTGGAAAACCTTTTAAGAGTAATGTGACTTGGACCATGCCAACAGCGTCGGATAACTCTGGCCCGGTGGGTCCATTTTTAGCTGAAGGCAATCCGCCTGGTTCTTCATTTTATATCGGAAATACTCGAGCCAAATACGTGGTTAAAGACCCTTTCGGAAATAAGGTCTCCTGTTCCGTCATCGTAATTGTGTCAGGTAATTGTTTCACTCACAACGCAATTTGTGAATATAACCACTACTTCCGTTCATTGTTCCGCCATGTCCGTATTGAAGTATCATAAACACTAAAGATAATTCCTTAGTTTTAAAAGAAGACTTTCTCTGCGAAGTGCACCAGCACTCATGATTTCAGACAACCATTGCAATATACAAGTCTATCATTTAAAATCTTAAACTTTTAACATATTTGGTTTTCAAAAACATACATAATCGACAAGTAACAAAATTCCGTATCGTCACGGATGCAGTAATACGTTTCTCATAAAAAAAAAATCAACGCAGGACAATCTACTGAGCCAAACTTTATATAAATATGAATATGTCAATTCGTTACTTTCTTCTTATTTTCTCGGTTAATATGACATGAACATTACGAATAATATCCGAAATATCAACAATAGTAAGAAAAGTAAGTACAAATACAAATAGTAAGTTCAAATTCATGCCAAATAATATTGCAAAACAAAAGGCTTTTTTCAATTCGAAATGTATAACTAATTCATACATTTGTATGTGTTTGTACAACGGGGTCATGCGTTACTGACCCAATGTGCTAATACCACCAAGCTGCGAACAATCTAAAAACTTCAGTTCTGGTAAAGAGGGTACAGTTTTTTTTTTTCAAATTGAATTTTGTTAACCACTACCTGCACCACTACATTACAAACTAATAGGTATAACTCTGCCATGCTTGACATGAATTCCAAATTACGAACACCAAGTAAAAAACTTTTATCATTCAAACAGAGCCATTTATACTCAAGATGGCGCTCTCTGAAAACTCATTGTTCTGAACCTTTTAAAATCAGATATTGTGCATGTAAAGGTTCGTGAAAATAGTAATTAGATAGAGAGATAATTAACAACTGTTTAAAAAATTATTTTGAAAATGTTTGAAAAGAGGAAGCATTTAAACAAGGAACGGTTGGTTCAAAATTAGCTAATATGTGTGGGGTACACATTTATTAAAAATGATTACGTTTTTTGATAATTCAGCCGTTTCTAAACCAATTTAGATCAAATACATTTTATTCTGTCAGTAAGCTATTATGCTCTTTCAAATTTTTTTCTATTATCTCACAAAAGATATTATGTTTAGCGCCCTTTCTACCAAACTCAATTTTTCCTTTACTTATTGTAATAGGAGTTTAAAATGTTGGTCTATTGAAATATTTTCCCAGAAAGTACTCCCTAGAATAGTGATCGTGCTAATAGATCAACCATGACGCAATTAAACATATTCCAGAGTAACACATTTTTACACGTTTGTTGGGTTCCATTTTATCCTATGACGTGGGGTAATATAATAATTGCAATGATATCAATCAATATCAGTCATAACAGCGCTATATAAATCGAGGATATTATTGTTATTATTTCCTTTTTAGATGCCGAAAGTCCCTCCTTCAGCAATTGTCCGGACGACCAAGTAGTGAACACGACTAAAGGGAAACCTTATGCGAATGTTACTTGGACCACTCCTACAGCTTCTGACAACTCGGAGAGACCTGTAAGTCTGCTTCTACCAAGTACGGGTCCCGGAAAAGCGTTCCCAATTGGACATACACCAGTCAATTACACGGCTATAGACGATGCCGGGAATCAAGCAATCTGTAACTTTACCGTGACTGTAATGGGTAAGTTACTTACGTACTTTACAAAATGATCTATTAGTTCTTCAATTTGAAAAAAATCTACTGGTGTGGTGGTGCATCTGTGTTCCATGGATGTACTTTGGTGTTTGTAGTCATTATTATCACGTGTGATGCGTCTTTTAACACATTATACACAAAGACATTTATAAGCAAAATAATTAAACATGCGATTCTAGTGCATGATGCTATTCTGGGTAGTTAGTAGTGTATAAATAATTCATAGTACATTGAGATGAAAAAAATTGTACTCATTGATACAGCAACGAAATAAACTAGGCCACCTGATGCTGGCGATCCACTATAAACTCCATATGGATTTACAAAAGTGATATTTAATGTATTCTAGTCACCAATGTACTTGTATCATTACCCGATTCTTCTGAATGATATCTTGTGAAAGAAAATGATGACTAAAACAAAGCATTGCAAGATGCCGGATTGAACCAAATTCTGGTCATTGATATTGGCGATAGCCGAAAAGCCTCCATGCAAGATTTCCAACGCAATGGTATCCATTAATCAAGGAAACATTAAGTTATAACAAACCTAAACCAATTTAATTCTTTTCAAACACCATCAATATAGATAATAATTACGTGTAAGATATTTTGATAGATTTGGGCAAAATAAATTGTCTAATGGAGGTGTCATAAGTATCCAGGCATTATTTGCCACATACATCTATGAAGAGAAGCGGTAAAACCATTCACCAGCAGATTGTGTACACTCGTGTGACACTTTGACTGTGAGTGGTCTTTCTAAAGACCCTGATCAGTGGTAAATGTAATCAGTGGTCATGGTATGTAGTTGGTAATTGATATTGAATGTTACGTTTTGTTACGTTCCATTACAGATATCGAGAGTCCCTCGTTCAACAGTTGCCTGGATGACAAATATGTGAACACGGAAGAAGGGAAACCATATGCCATTGTGGATTGGATCCGTCCTATAGCTTCAGATAACTCGGGGAGACCTGTCAAGCTGCGACGTCCAAGCCCTGGTCCAGGAGAAGAGTTCCCTATCGGATATACTCGAGTCACTTACAGTGCTTTAGATGGTGCGGGGAATGAAGCAGTCTGTGACTTTGTTGTTACGGTGTTGGGTAAGTAATTGAAGTACTCACTACTTTCCACTGTATATGCATTCACAATTATTTTAATACTGATGAGGCATACATCATGTGAGGGGATCTTTGGCTAATAATAAGCAGCCATTCTATCATCAAGGAAGTTTGGTCTCGGTCACTGAGTTATCCAATGCAACTTCATGTTTGTTATTAGGGTATACCAGTTTGTTCACTTAAAAGTAATGGTTTTCTCTTTCTTATAAATATCACACTTATCATTGTGATTATATTGTACATATGAGGTAGGTCCTCAGTTAGGTTCTATATACCTTCTATTATTGTCTATACGAATTTCCACATGATAACAAAAATATGGCTATAAGTCCATGTGTCTATCATGATGTTATCTCTTATAGATACCGAGAGCCCCTTGATCAGCGGATGTCCAGGTAGCATGGAGTTTTACGCAAACTCCAGTGAATTAACTGCAAGTGTGACGTGGACACCCCCGTCGGCTTCGGACAACTCTGGTGACGTGACTCTGACGTCAAACCATTTACCCGGAAAATCTTTCCCGGTCGGCCGCACAGAGATCACCTACACTGTGAATGATGGGTCGGGTCATTCGGCTTATTGCTCCTTTCACATTGATGTTCGAGGTAATTGATAAACACGTGGGTATCAACTACATATCCTTACAATTTTGAATTTTTAAAATCAATGTAATCAGGTAATGGTGCTAAAGTTACATGCTATGCATCATTGTTTGCAAAACTTTAAATATTATTATTGTTATTGTACCATGATCACTGTTTCCCGTTAATCCTTGGTCAGATGATACTAATCAATGAATGATAAAAAGGAAAGCAACATCACTTTATTTAAGAAAGAATTTATTAGAAGGGATTTCAGCACTTCATACGACCTGCACCTTACCCTGACACAAACTGTTCGGATCACGCCTGAGATGCCCGAACCATCAATATAGCAGAAGCAACCTTGAGATTAAGATCGGGCTCTGAGTAAACAGTGCGACGAGCACCTCTGCAATTACACTCCAAACTTTATCACGCATGTTTGAAATCATTGATCCCCAGTGAATAGCGTTACATTTTACTGCACCTGACGATGCCTACAAAGTGCAACACAAATTGTAACATGTGTAGCATGTTAACCCTTTGATATCTTCCATTTTGTTTTAAATTTCAGCTGCTCCCGTCATAATCTGTCCCGATGACGTCATCGCAGTTGTTGCATCTGGTGCTCGGTCTGCTCTAGTCAACTGGACCACACCCAATGCTACCAGTGTAGATGGTATTGAGAAGGTTAACGTAACAACTGATCAATCACCTGGTTGGTATAGCATTGGTCTTCATACCATCAAAGCCACTGCCGGAGATTCAATTGGTAACCAACCAACTTGCAGCTTCTTTGTAGCAGTTAAAGGTAGGATTCTTGGTTACATCACCGCTTTTCATACAATTACTAATTCACATTGTTTCGATCCAAGAGAGCATGGGTAGATCATGAGTATACTTTGATTGAGCGTAATGTCAATTTTGAATTTCAACAAAACAACAAATGAAGCGACTCACTAATGTAATAAGCAAAACATTCAATTTTTGTTTGACGAGGTGGTTTAGATCGTGAAACCTTAACACGCCGTGGAGCACGTTACAGAACTATATGCTAATGACTGTTTAACATGCTGAAAATACGTAAACTAACAGTTATGTTTATATACTACGAAATTGTGCACCCCCTGCAGCCAGTAATGTGTAAAACATTGATAAATGCCCATTTAATCAGATCCCCTGGCCCGAAACACATCATTAACAATACTAGTAAAGATAATAATACTTATGATAATTATAATAATGAACATAATAATAATAATATTACAACTAAGTCTCAGTGCGCATTAATGAAAAATAAAGATAAAAATAAACGTATTTAAGCAAAGATTAAATAATTCAACTTATTTTTCTTATCTTATTTATCTTAATAATAATAATAATGATTAAAATTATGATATTGACAATATAATTATACTGATTCTTATAAGAACAGTTTTTGCACATCATTTTTTTCCTCTCAAACCTTACAGCAGCAGTAAAAGAATGTGACGATTCGTGGGCACGATTCGGCAATAAATGCTACAAACAGCCCGACGGCAGTCCAAGATCCTGGCTAGACCATGCCGGGCAATGTGAGGACGAGAGTGCGGACATGGTTGTCATCGATTCGCTCGCGGAGAGGGAGTTCTTGGTAAATCCAACAGGCTTCAATTTGACAGACGATATATGGGTTGGCTGCGGGACTGTCAATGAAACAACAGATGCTTGGAACTGCATCGCATCTAATGCCACGTGGCAACGGAACGTAACCGGGTACTGGGGTAAGTACTCGACACGGTATATAGGTTTTAATGCCATCATAACTATTCAGCGCTTTTGTTAGCCCATCATATTCACGAATGAATACCGATCATGTATGCTTTCCGTTATCAAAAAGTATGACTTAAATTCTACCTGAAATTATTAGTACCATTATTTTCACCTAATTAGTTGTTTGCGTTAGGGTTAGAGTATACTATACAAACTACATGCCCTAAAACCATAACGATCATGAAGTTTAGGGATGTTCCAACACGGGGTGCTATCGTGTATGACGTGAGGGAGGAGAAAACCTGTAATGACACCACATTCAATAATGGAAAACCCATACAAATTACAGAGCTATTAATGGCTCTGACAAATTATATTGTGCAGCGCCCTCTCTACCAAATCTAAACTACCCCTTTAACATTGATTTGTCTCCTTTCTGCAATAGATTGGGAGACGGGATATCCCAGCATGTCTGCCGCTGCAACAGCCCCTTCTCCGCGCTGCGCTATCATGTCCCATGGGTGGAAGGAGACGGCCTGTAATGCCACTTCATTTGAAGGGCGACCGATAAATGCAGTTTGCCAAAGGGAGAGCACAGGTAGGTTTTCATACTGACCATTGAATTGTATTAGTGTTATTGTTATATATTTGTTTATTCATGTATGTATTTTTATAATTTCTTTACATTTACATATTTTTTTTGTATTTCTTTAATATCATTATTATATATTATTTATTTTCTATTTTATTTATTTATTGTATTCAATTTTATGTAAAATGATTTATTAATTCGTTTATTTAAATTTTTTTTTGTATTATTTGTTATTATTATTATTATTATCCCCCCTTTTCTTTTCTTTTCTTTTCTATTCTTTTTTTTTTTTTTTGGGGGGGGGAGGGGGCTTATTCGATTATTGTCGTGATGTATACTAAACATACTAATGACCTGCTGTAATGTAGTGAATATGTAGTGCACTAACAGGAAACAAAATAATACATGTAAAATGGCCGACTACTATAAAATGAGGGCCTAGCTATGTTAGCCAACATGTCAATTTAATATTGCCTGTATTGCAAAACTACTTCACATGTAATTTCTAACGTTTCTTCATCAAACAAATTCCAGCTCAATCGTTACAAACCTGCTGTACCGAACTGGTCTAGGAATTGTGATGCTATCGGGTTAGATATAGGGGAAGCCCCAATATTATTTGCTAACTTTGATATTTTGAGTATAATTATGGTCGGGTTCTTTTACGTTGTAATTCTATTACATTACTATGCATATTTAGTACACATTTAGCTGGATTAACAACACTGGAAAGTGCATACATGCTAAATTAGTTGACCTTGTTACCCAACATTACGATGCATATTTCAATGAATTTCTCTAATATATGATTTACTTAGGCAATACGTCAGGCCCCAATAGATGGGAAAATTGCACCAGAGAAAAGTGCTACAAGAGGGATAATCCTCTCAACAGCACAGTGTCTTGGGACCAGGCATATACATTCTGTGATGATGAAGGCGGCGAGATTGTCACAATCGACTCACAAGAAGAGAGAGATCTTGTGTACAATCGGACCAAATTGGAACCGTTTTGGTTGGGCTACCATAATGACCTGGAAGAACCATCAGAGTGGAAATCATCTTCAACAATCATACCTGACTCAAAGTGGAGCGGATTAAAAAACATTTCCACTGGGTTCTGGGGTGAGCGCACTTTAACATGCATTACAATCCTTATTTATCTAGTATTTTTATATTTACTTCCCATCACTTGCCCTGGTGTACTCCTGGTTGAATGGTAAAATATACCAGCTTTGGTCAGAGAAACCAGTCGATTGTTGCTTGAATACAACTAATAGCACCGATGTTACCAGTGAAGAGGACAAATAACTTTAGGGCCCCAGTACAGAAAAAAGGAGAGAGCTACAACCAATGATAAGTTACAATTGATTATAAGTCAGACACTTTGTGCTTTTCAGCCAGTCAGGGGAAGTATAGTTTGGTAAGGCTAAACTTAAGTAACCCAACCTTGACAGCACCATTATAAAACAAATAACTATAACTCCACCATGCTTGAAATGTATAACAAATAACCGATTTCGACCAAATAAAGTTTATTATGCCATTAAAATGGCATGTTCTCTCTAATTCGACACTCGGTTTTTAATTACCTCATACAAACATTGCGATGTACAGCGCCCTAATTTGCAGTCAATTTATCTGTTCCAGTAACAGCAGCGAACATGTTTGCTTGTCCACTCTTTTACATTTAAGCAATTTGACTGTAATTCAAGGAATTAAAATTGTATACATAATATATCCTTAAAGATTGTTCAGCCAACTCGGAGCTTGCACTATCATGGCTGACAAAGCAACAACTAACGTACGCAAGATGATTCCAAAGTACTGAAAGACATTCATTAGGACTGTATTAAGAGTGTCACGTGTCTAAACAAAAATGCGTATCAAAATGTTTTAGTCGTGAATTGGTCCCACAGAACTGGTTTCTAAACAGAAAAAGGTTGGAACTTTAATGGCCGAAAAATAAATCAGAGGTAAACAAAAATGCTGACCAATATTCAGATTTGGACAAAACAAAATGCCATAATAAAATAACATATAACAATATAAGATAACCTCAAAATAAACTTCATCCCAAATAAACATGTAAACATACATTCGTATTTGTATGACAATAGCAATACTCAAATGTCTTTAAATAGATTGGTCTTCTAACGAGCCGGCAAACCTGAAAGGCGAGCCCTCCTGCGTCAAGATGTCAGCTGCTGCCGATGAGGGGTTCACATGGAGCGCCGTGCCTTGTAATGGTGCGAGGCAGTTCAGGACCGTTTGTGAGAAGGACGCAACCTAATTTCCTTCAAGATCATCAAGCGTCGGGATGCTGCACTGCGGGTCGCCATTTTGATATCGGCTAATTTCTGCGCACCACGCGCAAGGTGGCGCCGTGCAGCTAATATACGACGCCAAACTATCTTTTACCTGTTCTTTCAATGCAGGTAGGAAACGGGGGGCGGGGGGGGGGGGGGGGTCAAAATGGCCATAGTCGGGCATAACGTACTTTTAAATTTGGGCACGGCCATGTCATATTTGCGTAAGCTGCTTGTAAAAAGGATGCAACCGACTTCCCTTGACCTGTTTTGTCCAGGATAAAGTTATATTCCGTCTGTTGGATCGAATACAATGAGATAGTGTATTTTTGAAAGTAACGTGGTTAATAAACACAAAAGCATAGAATGGAATATTGGTATATCAATGTCGGCATTTTCGATTGCAGACATAAATGCAATACTAACACAAATTAGTACAGAGAACGCTAATAATCAATATTTAAGTAAACATATTACAAACCAAATGTGTTGGAGATGGGACTTGGCTGCTGCTGCCCCGTTTTTTTTAATGGACATATATTTGAGCAAAAGGCTCATTGATAGTTAAGCAAATTTAGGAATATCAAGTTATGATTATTAGTTAAGGGCAACATTCTGGAAAAAAACATGTACAAAGTCATCTTAGAGCTTAAATGAAAATACATGTTTGAATCAAGTTTGGTTTGCTGTGATTAAGAATGTATCGATATATATGAACATTTGTTTTATTTACGTTTGGTTTGCTGTGATTAAGAATTTATTAAGATAAATGAACTTTTGTTTTAATTACTCTTGGTTTGCTGTGATTAAGAATTTATTAAGATTAATGAACATTTGTCTTAATTACGTTTGGCTTGCTGTGATTAAGAATGTATTAAGATATATGAACAAATGTTTTAATCACGTTTGGTTTGCTGTGATTTATGTTCTGATAAGATTATGTGATCATACATATTTTAATCAATTTTGGTTTCCTGTGGATTGTGAACTTATTAGGATTATATGAACAATAAGGTTTTAATTTATTTTGGTTTTCTGAGGATTACTAAAACATATATTAACATAATTGTTACGTTTTAATTATTTTGATTAACTGTGTTTTATGTACTGATACAGATTCATAGATATACATTATTACATTTGATTAACTTTTGGTTTGCTGTGGATTACGAACTTGTTACGATATTAGATCTGTTTTAATTGTTTTAATAACTATTTATTTGATGTGGTATTATATGATGAAGATACATAAACGTATATTTTTTAATACCTTTTTGTTTCCTGTGGATTAAGAACTTATTAAGATAAATTAAAATGTTAGAGTCACTTTTGGCTTGCCGTGGCTTATGTAATTATAATGTTGTATGAACATATAGTTTTACTCAATTTTGGTTTGCTGTGGTTTGTGTTATAGCTGTCTTTGAATAAGTAGCGGTTTGCTGTGTTTTGTTAACATTATGTTGGGTTAATGTGTTTTGTGAACTTTACAACTATGTTATCACATTCTTTTTGTTACACATCAAGACTTCATTCAGCCATTAATATATTTGTTCTGTATGACATGTATGCTATCACTCTAGATTATGGAATATTTATGAATGTGAACATGTGAATAGGTAAGCATGACTATCGTTTTTTATATATATATATTGTAATTCAAACTTATTCAAGGAAAGACCCTAACACTTAACTAATAATTCATATAATTCAAATGGTATGTTATCTTCATTTAAAACTGCGTTATCTGTGGACTCATGTTAAGGCCCGACTTGTGCTGAAGGCCTGAGCTTAATTACCTCTAGTCTAGGTATTGCTTGCCTGACTTGTCAACAATTCAACATAGTGCTTCTCATTGGAGTCGACTAGTGCAATCCGATATTTAGAGTACAAAATCTTGACCATCTCAGACCCAAATTAAATGACTTTAAATGATCCACTTTACTAGAATGTGTATTAGCGTATTTATGCTGATTATCCTACTTATTTACATTACCTTTAACTTATATGACATTGAGCCAAATGGTAAAACTATCTATATTTGCGTATTATTTGATATTTGCGTTTGACGGCTTATGAACTGATCTAGCTATCTATGAATCCACATTTTACAAAATCAAAAGATAGAAAGTTTAATTTTCATGTTCCCATAGGCATGTTTACAAAATTTGGCAAAATTTCTCAGTTGAAGAAGTGGATAAAGCGCCGTTTGAAAGAAGGCTCTTCATTTTAAGAGAAGACCGGAATTTAACATAATTATACACAAAGTACAGAAACGCATAATGTTGATCATAACATACTTCTCCGATTTGTAGCAAGTGTTACTTCATGCAATGTGTGTTAAGTTCTCTGTCGGTTACGTGTCACTTTTTTGCATCAATCAGTATAGTATGAATAATGTTAAAGGAAATAACGAGTTATGGTGGAGCGTGGTAAAAATTTAAAAGAGTTAAATCACTATACATATTATAATGTTAATGATAATAACAGCTATAATAACAACAATAATAATAATACTAAAAATACTAATGATAACAATAATACAGCTAATTATTACAATGACAAAATACATTTAATAATTATTCAAAATCAGTTTACATGTACTTAACGGGAATAATGCTCATCTAAAGTTTTAGTTTGTAACGGGATAATAAAGCAATACTAGCTCCAATGATTAAACCAGCATTTCTCGTTATTACCTTGACATTATAATTGCTGTGCCATATTTGTTCTTATTTCACCAATTGCTTAGGAGCATATGTGTTATATTTATGCTAATAATGTTATACATATTTGAATAAATTATTCTAGAATAGAAGTCAATGTTAATGTTTTTTGTTGCCGATTCTGTATCAAACTGTTTACATGCAACTTACACTACTATACAGGTTTGCAACGATATTATATCCCAATACGGTATAAAGAACCGCTCAACTCCACTAAGTAAAAATAACCTGATCAAGTTTGATTTTGTTTTATAATGAGCAAATCAAAATACTTCTAACACTTCTACTTATAACTAGTTTATATATAACATTACGATTAAGGCTCGACGTAGTTGAAAAAGAAGATGATATATAAAAAGATGAATGCGAGGAAGAAGAAGAAATGAGAAGACGACTTGTGACGCATGATCGTTATTACGAATCCATTTCTACACATGTGACAAATATAAATATGTCCTGTGTATTTTATTGTCTTCATTGTTTAATGAGACCATGCTGATTGGAATATTTATTCAAACACGGAATAATTAAACAAAATATCAACTCTAAAATCACATAATGATGTCCCTTTTGTATACACCTTTAGCATATTGCCTCCATTGTGTACGGAAAGCACAACGTGTATGAATGGACAATAGGGGCGTGTATGGGCCGGGGGTGTATCTCTGCCTCATTCATCGCATCCTGTCTAATGGCCCCGTCACACTATGTCACGACCTCGCTACGCTGCTCCCACGCTCTAGATAATAGCTGACGACAGGTACTGGAATGTCTTTCTTTTGTCTAAGAAAGATTTGTATAGAAAGATTATCTCACATCCCACAATAGATATTCTTCCATGAATGCATAGCGATGGCTCTCGGAAC
>JAUELG010072008.1:0-10999 GCA_031471515.1 Dendraster excentricus | reverse complement strand
AATTCAGTGAGTATGAATGGCCTAGCCCTGTAAGCCTTGAAATACAGTTGATTGACAACGCTGTGTCTAATTAGATTAAGGAAATGCATGAATAATTAGTGTCATTAAACATACATGTGTTTGTTATGGGGAATTAACATACATATTAATTGTATTGGTAACAATTAAAAATTGGCAAGCTAAAAGATTGATGAATTAAATGCTGATACCAGTTCAGACAGGAATAAAACGGGTGAAAGAGGTTCACTAATTATATTACTACACTTGCACCATTAAATCAGAAATAGTTGTGTATTTCTTTATTATTATATGTTGTATAAGTTCATTACAGGGACCCAAATTGTGCAAGCACTCCCATTGAAAAATATGAATGACTTTTAAAAAAATTATTTGATTAAAAAGTAACATTATTGTATACTTTACACACTAGATTTCTTTAAAACTATGGGAACATGCTAGTTTATCGGGGACTGCATGAAAATAGCACTCTAATGAGTTTTACATTGAACAAATTGAGTTTTACATTGAATTTACATATGCAAATTTATGATTTTCAGCGGCTTATTTGGGCACTTGGGGGCAAATTCGCCCTTAGCCCTAAGCATTTTTTCCACTGCTAGTGTGTGTACATTATATCAGTGCTTGGGTCAAGATAGATATTGTTTATAGCAGGATGGGTGTAATGAACTTTGATGGTTGAGTTTTGATAGGAAGCCTTGGATTAAGGAAGAGGAACAGATTTTAATTGATAGCTTTCCCCCATGGTCACCTACCTAAGGATGAACCGGGGGCCCCATATAATGGCCTTTGTGGAGTGGAAGAATGAGACAATTATTATTCACTGGTTGATAAGGAAGTGTGTGGAGGTTTGTAAATCAGATTAGTGCTGCCATCTTGGAAACATCTTGGGCAAAGCACATGCTATACGCTGGCTTGGTGTTGTGCAGTGTGCGCTGCACAACAATGCAATACAATACAATATTTGCTCCCATCTATTCACCCCCTCACTCTTTTTTCTTCAGCCATTATCCAGGTTCATATTCTACTCTTTCCACTTTTCACTTACTTCCTATCCAAGTTTCTTTGTCAGTAGGGTATTTCCCCTAATATTTTCACTTGACTTTGTTATGCGTAAGTGATGTTATCTAATATCCTGGACTCATTTTCACTATTTAAATATCAAAATAAACATGGACATTTATTATTGCTGTTTGGAACAGAAACTAGTATATTTTTGTAGTCAAATGTCCTGTCAACTTTTGTTTTGTTGAATTTCAAATTATGTTTAAAAATCATTGTAGAGTTGTGAAAGTTGCTTATCCCGATTTTTACTGAACTGCATTTTTATGGATATCAAAATAAATATTCAAATTTATTTGTTCTGTTGGCAATGTAAATAATTGAAATTGTCATAATAAATTCTACTGCCAAATTTATTTGACTAATGTCATACCAATGCTGTTAAATTAACTTCTCTAAATTTTGGTTGCCCTATTTGACCTTGATTGCAAAGTGTTAAACATTTGTATAAATTAGCTATGTATTTCTTTTTACGAATGATTGTGGTGAGGCTTATGGGTTGGTGCAGACTTTCTGTCTGTGCTTAATACTCAGTTTGAGACTGATTTCCATTGAAAATGACACCACAAACAAATATTTTGGAAAATGATTTAAACAGATTTGTCAAATCTGTCACAAAGTTTTTGTGAAAGGATCTAACGGACGGATTAAGTCGCTTACATGACACATTTTAGCACACACATGTCAGGCAGTGGGATTCCACAGAGGAATTTGTTGATGATGAATTTCAGTAAAGAAATATATTTGAAAATTATTTCAACAAATTAGGAAGATCAGTCAAAAAGTTTTTGTGAAATGATCTAAAGGGTGGAGAACGCTTTTATTTTCTTTAAAACTATGGGAACATGCTAGTTTATCGGGGACTGCATGAAAATAGCACTCTAATGAGTTTTACATTGAACAAATTGAGTTTTACATTGAATTTACATATGCAAATTTATGATTTTCAGCGGCTTATTTGGGCACTTGGGGGCAAATTCGCCCTTAGCCCTAAGCATTTTTTCCACTGCTAGTGTGTGTACATTATATCAGTGCTTGGGTCAAGATAGATATTGTTTATAGCAGGATGGGTGTAATGAACTTTGATGGTTGAGTTTTGATAGGAAGCCTTGGATTAAGGAAGAGGAACAGATTTTAATTGATAGCTTTCCCCCATGGTCACCTACCTAAGGATGAACCGGGGGCCCCATATAATGGCCTTTGTGGAGTGGAAGAATGAGACAATTATTATTCACTGGTTGATAAGGAAGTGTGTGGAGGTTTGTAAATCAGATTAGTGCTGCCATCTTGGAAACATCTTGGGCAAAGCACATGCTATACGCTGGCTTGGTGTTGTGCAGTGTGCGCTGCACAACAATGCAATACAATACAATATTTGCTCCCATCTATTCACCCCCTCACTCTTTTTTCTTCAGCCATTATCCAGGTTCATATTCTACTCTTTCCACTTTTCACTTACTTCCTATCCAAGTTTCTTTGTCAGTAGGGTATTTCCCCTAATATTTTCACTTGACTTTGTTATGCGTAAGTGATGTTATCTAATATCCTGGACTCATTTTCACTATTTAAATATCAAAATAAACATGGACATTTATTATTGCTGTTTGGAACAGAAACTAGTATATTTTTGTAGTCAAATGTCCTGTCAACTTTTGTTTTGTTGAATTTCAAATTATGTTTAAAAATCATTGTAGAGTTGTGAAAGTTGCTTATCCCGATTTTTACTGAACTGCATTTTTATGGATATCAAAATAAATATTCAAATTTATTTGTTCTGTTGGCAATGTAAATAATTGAAATTGTCATAATAAATTCTACTGCCAAATTTATTTGACTAATGTCATACCAATGCTGTTAAATTAACTTCTCTAAATTTTGGTTGCCCTATTTGACCTTGATTGCAAAGTGTTAAACATTTGTATAAATTAGCTATGTATTTCTTTTTACGAATGATTGTGGTGAGGCTTATGGGTTGGTGCAGACTTTCTGTCTGTGCTTAATACTCAGTTTGAGACTGATTTCCATTGAAAATGACACCACAAACAAATATTTTGGAAAATGATTTAAACAGATTTGTCAAATCTGTCACAAAGTTTTTGTGAAAGGATCTAACGGACGGATTAAGTCGCTTACATGACACATTTTAGCACACACATGTCAGGCAGTGGGATTCCACAGAGGAATTTGTTGATGATGAATTTCAGTAAAGAAATATATTTGAAAATTATTTCAACAAATTAGGAAGATCAGTCAAAAAGTTTTTGTGAAATGATCTAAAGGGTGGAGAACGCTTTTAGCCCACACATATTGGCAGTGAAATTCAGAGGAAAAGTGATGATGATGGATTTTGAAATGATTGATGATGCAAGATTTTAAGATGATATGCAAAGTTGGCATTTTAGATGTGAATACATTCACCTTTGACCTATTTAGAATCCTATTTGAGCTTGGCGTCTTTCTAAGACTGTCCATTCAATTTTCATTGTAAGTAATTTTTTGTAGGATCTACTCAAGAGATTTGATCAATTAGTAAACTTACTATTTAACCCGTTGAGGACGAATAGATTTTGGTATAACACGCATTCTCCATAGACTCGAGCCCAAAATATTTCGGGACCAGTCCTCAACGGGTTAATGGCTATTCTGCAAGTTGTATGATACCGAAAAGGTTAGAGGCTTTATCCGATGACTGTAAAGTCAGGGAACGTGATGTCTAGAATGCTGCATGCTGGTGGCTCACGCATCCACCCATAATTCGGGAGTCAAGTATACATTTATGGTGACGCTGACGAAGCAAAATTTAACTCTAGAACAGGCATTCTCTACTGATGCTCTATACAAATTCCATAGAGTATAAGTTCTTTTAGTCATGCAGGCCGAGTCGTGGGTGCGCTTTGGTAGAGAATGTCAAAAGGAAGATAGATAATGGTGAAGATGGATTCATAAAACATGGCCGATGCAAATGTGTTGAGTCCGTCTTCCCTGAAACTTGAGATCATTAATGCCCATAGATAGTTGAATGGTGAATGATTCATAGATAGAGAGTGACATCTTGAATCCTGAATATATTTGCAGATGACCCACCCAGATTAGACGTGCACTAGACACAAGGTGATCCTGATACTATTTCATACTGCACCAGGGTCAATACCACTCCTGAAATGCTAGAGTAGCTTAAAGGGGACCGCCGGGCGAATAACAACACATTATCATATGTTTTGGTTCTGTTTTATGATATCAAATAGACACCCAACATTTTGCAAAGGGTTGTGTAATTTATAAACAAAGCAATTCATTTCCACTGCTTATGCAAAGCTATTCACGCGTACGTTTGTGAGCAGTAGATTCCCGTGTGATTTGCTTGCTCCGCACACAATATCAATATCAATATCAATATCAGACTGCATGAACGCATGCTTAAGAATGGTGATGCGTTTTCCAATTAAAATTTCTTCTCTGAAAACATATTTTTGTGAACTTGATGATGAAATGGAATGCTAAATATGTTTTCTTCCTATAATCAGAATGTTAGTTTTGGGTGGTGGTACCCTTTAATTAGCCAGTCTAAAGTCATTCATATTGCCCACGACTGCCCAGGGTGTATGCGAGACCAGTTCAGATCAGTGCTGCTGAAGCTCTAAATGGACTAAATCTAGGGTGATCTAAAAATTTAGGCTGGTCCCATTGGAATGTATGAAAGGGGTATGAGATAGCAAAACAGTGCACAACATGTAGAAACAGTGACCGGAAATGATAAAGGAAGCAAAATTTAAATAACATAAAAACAGCATAAAAACGATGAAGGAAAAGGTCTTCACTCTTCACTGAGCGGCATACTCACAGAACATGACCGTGACATTTTGAAACATGCACACTCATCGCTAGCCCACCTGGATTAGGCGAGCAGACGTGACAGTTATCCTGAGATTGGGAGGCAATATGGATGCAGACATTCATGTACTAGAAATGTTCATGATCAAGAAAAGCAAATTATAAAAAATGTCACAAGATCATAAAACATGTCCAATGAAGAAGATGGACTGTACGAAGTGTTCTTTACTACAAGAATCTGCAGAATTTAGGGAGGTGCACTGAATATACACTGTGAAAAAGAAGTGTTGCATAATGATAAAACTTCTGTCTTTGCACTTTCTGCCTTCTGATTGTGTGTTTATATTATAGAGTACCAAAGCTGTGACGTTAAAAATCTATTTCAAGAATTTATCAATTCTCAACGTATTGGCTGAGATATGACCATCCAAATGAATCATTTTCAATAGGTAATTACTGTCAGTTTGCTCTTGTCAAGAATGTTATGAACCAGAGCAAAATAACAGAGATTTCCTATTGAACCTAATTAATTGGATGGGCATATTCATACTTAACCATTTGGACACTATTTTCTATGCTCTTCCGAAAAATGGAAACTGTTCAAATTTAAAATTAGGTTTTTAATGATGTTACAAACTTACACTTGACCTCTTTTTGGTTTACATCTAATTTTCATAATTTGTCTCTGAAGAAGATTCTGCTAGGATCCAACTTTT
Organism: Dendraster excentricus; assembly: GCA_031471515.1. Taxonomy (NCBI): domain Eukaryota; kingdom Metazoa; phylum Echinodermata; class Echinoidea; order Clypeasteroida; family Dendrasteridae; genus Dendraster; species Dendraster excentricus. Next base: position 5,372 of record JAUELG010072008.1, on the reverse strand, counting down.
GAATCAGGCCCTCTATAGATTCTTATTGAACACGACAGTGCCATTTTAAAACATGCACATTCATGTCCAACCCACCCAGTGGCAACTTTGTTAAGAATTTGTAAAGAAACTAAAATAAGTAGTTGTGACGACAAGCATTAAACACATTCATAACCAACCCACCCACATTTAGGGAGTGTATGCACACATGTTGTACTAAAGGTTGCAAATATTTACATTACCATAAAAGGTCAAAACAAAAATAGGTAGTGGTTGATATCATATAGAGTCAACAAACTTTAAAGGTACACAATTTTTAGTTTTCCTATTGAGAGAGGTTGTGAATGGTAGGTTCTGATTTTCAAACATAAAACATGGAGAGTTAAAGAGCTAATAAAGGCCGAAATCTTCAGAAAAATGGAAGATCATAATCGTATTGCCATTTTTCATTTAACAGAAGTGGGTACGTAGTGGCAAAGAGTGATTTATCAAACTTGACTGACAAAACTATATATTTCATTGAAGTGGTGGTCAGTTGCAACTCAATTCCCAAAAAACATAAAACAAAAACAGGAAGTGAAAGCCCTTTTGAAAAAAAAAAAAACGGTTTGAAAAACAGCTTGTAGCTGACAAGGGCAATCCATCCCATGAGTGGAGAATAAATAAATAAATAAATAAATAAATAAAGCTAATAGCTATAGAGAATGAAGTCTTCACAAATATTGAAGATCACAATATCATTGCTATTCGTAATTGTGGCGGATGGTTGATGATCAACCCACACAATTCAGGAAGTGTATGGTGTATTTGAAAGGTAGTAATATCAACAGAGAGTGTGCGTCACAAATGAGATTCCCAAACATAAGAAATCTGGGAGTTTTAAGAGCTTATGGTGGATACAAAGTCTTCACCAGTATTGACAACCATAATTGTATTGCTATTCATAATTGTGGCTGATGGTTGAAAATGGTCAACACACCCACTTGAGGAAGTGTATGGTGATTCTGAAATAGGTAGTAATATTGAAAGAGAGGTTATGAATTCCTAATCAAATTCCAAAACATATGAAAAATGAAGAGTGATATATATTGAGATGACAGTAGGTCCACTGTGGATAAAGTCTTGATACCGAAGACCATAATCGTGTGGCTATTCTTAATTGCGTTTGATCGTTGAACGTGGTTATGACAGGCATATATCATAGCGACCTTCCTTGTACTTTAGAAATTTATGGGGATTGTGAGGTGTCAGATTTCTGATCAAAGGTAGAAACAGAAGTTGGTAATTCTAGGTGAAGAGCAATACTTTTAGACTTGGATGATACAAAATTCTCAGTTTTCATGATTAAAGAGGTTGCAAATGGCAAATCTAATTCAAAGACGCATCATAATAATATGGCTACTCATAATTGTGGATGATTGGGAAACATGGTTATGATGAGCACAATCATAGTAAACCCATCCAGTTTTAGGATACTAATTTGGTGAATCTAATATGATAGTTCATATTGATAGAGGTCGCAAGTGACAATTCTGTATAGAAAACAAAGATAACCAGAAATGATGGAGCTAATATGGATGTACAGTAGCCTATGAAGATCACAAGGCTATTCGTAATTGTGGCTGATCGGTAAACATGGTCGTGTCAGTCGCGATCATAGCGAACCCACCCAGATTTAGGGAGTGCTTTGGCGATCCCGAGGAGACATCCCCTTGGAATTAAACTGGAGGGATTATAGAGGAAGGCGTACAAGCAGATTTTTCTTCGGGTCATCCCTGAGTCATTTTCTTGAGACATCTTCAGCCGGAGCTTGCACCCACTTTTTACTTCTTCTTCAGTTGAATACCAAAACTAGAGCAGAGAAGAAGCTAATACAGATTATTGTGGACAATTTTGATTTGCCATTCATTTGCAAGTTTCTTGGTTAATCTAGACGTTTGGGAAAAGAACCATTCAGGTTTTCATGTATAATATTTTCTTCAAAGAATATTTACAGGGTTATCCCTTACTCTTAAGTTATGATATGATCACCAAGTACTGTACGACTGAACAGTACGTAGACAAGCTTGTAGATGCCATGTGACTATCTATAAAGTAGAAGTATGATAAGTGTGGAAACATTTGTGATTTTGTTATGTGTGATAGTCTAACCGGTGATTCTGGTCTGTTTTGAAGAAAAACAAAGTTAAAGAAGCATTTGGTTTTATATTTAGGGTTAAGCTGACTCATCTATCATGAGATGATCGCCGAGTTTGATCCTTCCTCAGTGGAATCCTCCCCGTAGACTTCCTCGTGACTGAGGAGAGGAAGTAGACTACCAAAGCGAGAAGAGAGAAGAAGCACGTCGGACAGTCTTTTTTGAGAAAATACAGGATTCATTTTATTTAAGAAAGTGTGTAATTTTAGCTTGTTGTGAGAGGAAACATTCCCTCTTATTTTGGAGGAAGTCATTGACTCATTTATCCAGGGGGTTTATCAAAGGTGCGCGTACCCACGTACTGCAGTTTATGATCGTTATTCAGTGAAAATTTAAACAGAGAAGAAGACGGTGCATTCCGTCACAGAAAATACGGATTGACTATCATTTGGAGGCTTGTTTGTCATGAATTTGTCTTGAATATCATATTGTTTTGAAAAAGAACCACTCAATATTTTTCAGCTTGAAATGACTATTATGTATGGACATTGATTATTTTAAGAGATGATAATGGAGTATCAATTTCCTTTTCTTTTTTTTTTTACTTGAAAAATATTTTGATGAGAAACTAAAAAATGTAAATAGTTAATAATGATTGAAAGTACAGATAGCTTATCAGCAACTTATGCAAAAGGAAACATAAACTTTTTATCTTGCTGGTGTTGTATGCACAATTCGCTGAGGCAGAGGAAGGTTACTTCATTCTCGGATGTACAACATTTTAGAAGTAAGAAGCCATGTGCATGAAATGTCATCGCTTTTATCTCGTCTCTTCCCCCGAATAATCGTGACCTAGTAAACTTTGTTTTCCTAACCCATTGTTTCATGACGTCTTTCGTCCAAACAGGCAACGCGGCATATCTCAATGACATAAACTCTTCCTGGGCCTTCGGCAACTTGAGCCAACTGGGTCGAAGATAGACCCGCATGACTTCAGGCTCCGATCCAAATCAAATTATTTTATCTGTTTCATCCCTTTCTCCGATTCCTTTCATCGTGTTGCAATACTTTGAGTTTCCCTTCCAGCTAGTCCGCGTGGAATGACATACCTCTGGACATGAGTAATCAGATTTTTGAAAAGCTTGGCAAAGTACGTCAGTCACTCTGAAACTTCCCGCCTGGCCCGTTTTGATCGATCGACCCAGCTGCCACACGCTGGCTCACTATAGCGTTACATTTCAAATGCAAATTCCAACAGTTGGCCACTTTCATACCTGCGAGTTTTCACATTTCTCTGGAATGCTATAATCGGAAACGGCTTTCTGTGTTTTCCTTTTCCAGGATTGGAACATGTTTTTAGGAGATCACTAACACCAAACTGTTCATCAATAGTTCCAGTTATGTTGGACTTTTCTCAGGATTAACATTTACAATTCCCATTGTGTGACCAACATTGTTGTATATACCAGCATGTCATTCTAAATGGATGAACATGACTAACATTTGTGTGAACAAAAACTATTAGTGTTGTTGTCATTGAATATCTTATAAAAGTACTATTTGAAATTTGCACGATGGAATTTCATTTGTCAGACTTAACTTTTAAACGGCGGCCTGTCATGCGCAGGCTGTATGTACATCGGCGCTATGCCCCGATGCAGTTTTTCACCCCATGCGAAGGGATGGTCAAAAGAGGATGTAAACGAGCTCGAAGCATCAGGTAAGATAATTTCTAAGAAAAAAATTGTCATGCAGAAATTTAAAAGGTTTCGAAAACATCTACACTTTCTGTGGACAATGACATTTATTGCTATGTTTAGAACACATATGAAGCTTACCAATTTGCTCTCTATTTCATACTTGACAATATAATGGAGTGAGTGAGCTTAGAGTAAGCAGTAGAGTAACTGTAAAAGTAGAATGTATTTTTCTTTGTTTTGCAGATTGTTATGATGCTCACATGAATTACCGTAAATCTCTGTGTACAAAAGACATCTTTTTTTGGCCAAAAAGTAGGTTGCGTCTTGTACACAGGTGTGTTCTATACACAGAGATTTACAGTAGTTTACAAATCAGTTATTATATCTGGATATATTTCCCAAAAGAGAAAATGTATTCATAAAGGTGCATTTAAATTCTCAAATTGATTTTGTCCCCATAACAATTAAAACAAAGGTGTAGCACATCCATGATGTATCATGAGAAGTCAAGATTTTAATAATAAGTTGGCTGTAAAGTGTGTTTTTGGAATTGAATTCAAGGGCTCATTATGCTGCCAGACTTTCTGTTTGTTTTAGAGAAACAGGTGTTTCAAAAGGTGTCTTCAATATTTGTTTCTTTATTGTGAATTAATAAAATAACTAAATTTGAAGCAATTCAAGTAATCTGTATTTAATTCCTTACATGCCAGGGATATGAATGCTCTATGGCATTTCTGTGTACTGTATCCCACAAAAATGTAGCTTGGCATCCAAGGATTTATTTTCCTTATGTGATTAGTTTATTTACGAGTTCAATTAAGCAGGAAGTGATAAATCTTGTTAATTTTATCGCATCACTAATTGCGTTGTGTAACGTTGTGCAAATACTACATAAACTAATAAAATAATGGTATACAAAGGAACTAAATCAAAAATAAGTGAGGAACTTAGTAACATTGTCCAAATCCTAAAAATTGAATTTGAATTCTAGCGATTCCCTCATACCTTGTTGTATTTGTATTGACAATAAAATCATGGGACATATTTCCGTTTTTAAAATTTCCCTTACTGAATATTACTTTGCATTTTTACTCATAACTCAGCCATGCAACGTCAATTTGACTTGAAATTTATATGCAATACCCTGTGGACATATCAGATAACAACAATATATATTGCATCTACCATTCATCACTTTTTACACATGGCAACAAAGCTACTAGATCCCTTTAATGCGTTTTACAAATCATTGTATATCTGGAATGATATATACCCACCTCTATCATTGCAGTTTACAAAAAAGCTTGATCCGAAACAATAAATCTAGATCCAAAACAATAAATCTAGATCATTTCAATCATGTACCTCATCAGTTTATATCGGTGTGAGCACAATAACACAGGATGAATGATACAGGAATATGGAACAAAGAAGCGAATAGTAAAGAGGCTGCAAACCTTTCCGAGAAATATTGCGCTCAGCGAATGACCGGCCTCTGCAATTAACGGATGTAGAGGGTGTGTATGTCAGGTGGCTACTGTCTGACAATGTCGATA
>JAUELG010071897.1:0-11002 GCA_031471515.1 Dendraster excentricus | reverse complement strand
TCGACCAAATAAAGTTTATTCTGCCATTAAAATTGCATGTTCTCTCAAATTTGACACTCAGTTTTTAATTACCTCACCAAAAAATTGCGATGTGCAGCGCCCTCTCTACCAAAACTAAACTACCCCTTTAAATTAATTACAAATACCATTTTATTGCCTGCTTGTTTGTGCAGAGAAATCAGGTCATTGAACACAAAATAACAAACTTTTGCTGAATTATTTTCATACAATTGATATAAAAATATCTTTCAGGATTGTATTATTTTGTATGAATTAAAAAAAAAATCAGGGAGCATAAACAAATTCATTGTACTTACAATTAAAGCTGTGTAACCAGCTATTGAAGCCAAAATTATCATGGAGAACTGAACTTGCGAGAAGCAGATAGGATTTCTTGCATCATCACCTGTTAAGTATCGAATGAATATTGAAACAAAGAAAAATAGTCTAGCATATTAATGATTATTCTAAATCAACAAAAGTAAATATACAAAATACATCTAGCTACTGATGCGTAGAGCAAAGATTGTGTATTATGAATATATGATTATAATACATGTATGTGTACCTTTATTAAGAAAAAAAAAATGTATGATTTATGATTTATGATTTCAGCTTTCAAAACTCACCTCTAGCTTTTAATCCAACAAATCCAACTTTCAATGCTAGTTTTAAATGTAGCGGATTTAATATTAAATGTGCTTCTATTAAAAATGGTTGTACTATGATAAAGGATCCATTAACTTTACATTTTTCAAAATGTGAAAACTGAGAATGAATCATGAGAGTAAACAGTGGATACAAATCTTGAAGAATATAACATCAAGTTACGAATGCGAATGACCACACGAAGATACAGCTTGTTAAAATGTAACTTTGAATCAACTGACCAGAAAGATGTTAAATGAATAACAATGAACCGGGAATCGACTCCGTAAACTGGTGATCAAACCTTTAAGCCACATTGCCATTTTAATAGGTTACTTCCCCACAACCATTTTAGTGCCTGAGCGTGAAGTTAGTATGAGTACCGATATCGATATAATGGATATATATAGTATATATGTATTCAAAACCAAGCAGGACAACCTCGAAGAGAATTGTTCAGGAAGGACCAAATATATTCTGTTTTAACTGGTCTGTCATAACAGTCATATGCAGTGTGTTAGTAATTCATACAGTACCTAAGCCCGTAGAATTTGAAGATGCAGGCGTTGCCACGGTGCTAGTGTCGAAGACAGAAGTATTGTTAAGCCATTCAGTTCCTTCAGATGGGTTGTATACAAAATCAGTGCATGAGGCAACGTCAACCGTTGCATTCCTACTACCTGTTAAACAACACGTTGTCTGAAGCATACGGTCCATCCAGAAGACAACCGATATGTGGTCACCAACAATTGATACAGGTTGAAGATGAGGCATTTGTTTAGCATTTTGGAAACACGCGATATGACCACGGTTGTCGACACTTCCAGCAGTGGCATTACAACTTACAGTCAGCCAACCACTAACATGAATACTCGGTTTCTGAACTTCACATTCTAGGTTTCCAGGTGGAAATGATACTGTGATGTCGGTTTCATATGACTTGTGAAGAAGAACACCACCAGTCGTTGATTCGATAACATTTGTTATGTATTCACCTTCATCTATTTTGTCGAGTTGTAAAACGCGGAAGATTATTGTCAGATTTCTCTGCTCTACATACAGTTTGACATCGACTCGTCCAGCCTGACCTGGCGTCAAACCACGTGGATCGATTTGGTTGCTGTAGAAGAACGGTTGGGGCTTGCCAATTAATGTTATTGTGCAGACGAACACATCATCTTCTGAGGCCAATTCATGGATGATTGTCCGAGTGAAATTCGTTCCTATGGGGACTGTGCTGGATAAAACACACGGGATGATACAAATAATCGCGAAAAGCAAACAAAATACTTGTCTACGGCATTCGTTGAATCTGTATTAAAGAGAAATGATGGATATTCTTAAATTACAAAAAAAAATCACAATATTTTCTTTTAGGCGAACAGCAATAATTAAAACATGCATACATAATAAGCCTTAACGTATATGGCAAACAGATGGGGCAGTCTTTCTCACAAAACAATGATGGTGTCTTTATTTTCCCCTTTTTGATTCCAATGACACAGTTTGTTTTAGTTGAAGGTTTTTCATATATATGATCACCCCGGTCATCGGACACACACACACACACCCACACACACACACAATCAATTGCCACATGACGTGCACTTTCTGCTCCCTTGTGAGCAATGCATTCTGGCAGCCATGTGGTGCACTTTACAGTATGTACAAGTGCATACACGTCCCACTCCATACCGTGAGCCCTATATAAGTACATGGGTAGAGAGCAGCTGCAATTAGTGAATTAGTTGTTTTGCTGAAGGACAATCACAGCGGGCTTGGCTCGAACTCTGAAATCTCACGCATTGAAGAACACGCACTCTGGCAATCTTCGTCAATTTCTTTACATTATTTGCATTTTCGTTTTGCAAGGAGATTCATGAAACGTATTGCTTGTGATATTATTGTGGTTTCGGTATTTACATAAGGCGCGTGGCGTGTCTTTACGTACAATTGTCACCCATGAATGAGTATAATAAATGAATACATACAATTTCTTTGATACGTGTATCACTCAATCGAAGTCGTATTTTAGTTCTCTCAAAAGTGTTTCGTTTTTTTATTCTAGGTAGATATTTTGACATCCATTTTAACACTCCTGTCATTCAATTTAAACAAGGATTTGTACTTCAAAATTTCGTCCCGATAAATCAACAGAGAGTAAATTCCAACTTGAATTTTGTCAAGTATAATTCATATTTGTGATTTGTCATTACAAACCACAATTTGTCATTGGAATGCGTCTCTGACCGAGTGGTAAATGTGAAGATTAAATCCGTCTTTGTTAAAAAAGTAAACATATTTAGATGATAATGTTTCGGTCAATTTTATATCAAAAGACGATTGAAGAAAGATGAAGAAATATTTAGTAAAATTAAAAAGCTTTTAGTTTGGCGACAATCATTGGTAAAATACATTGAAAATGAATGCATTAATAAAATTAAGTTAGGTTTCATCTCTTCTTGTTGTTACCTTTTGGGTTTATATAGAGGGAGAGAAAATATTGTTTGATTTTATTTTATACGTATAGGGAAAGATCGTAGAAAAAGACAAATTATGATAATGGTGGAGAAAAAAGATTATTTTTGAAATATTAGTTAGAACGCAGCAAATAATGAGGGTTAAAACGACTATTGTATGGAGGAAGAAATTTTGGATGGAAGATATTTTATGATTATTCCTCAGGTTCAGTGGGAGGAATGTTAATTTTTGAATGTGATTTTCAAATGCAAAACATGAAGTTTATGTTGAAGATTTCATCTTGTTATGTAGAATTGTTGAAAACTTCGAAGGGGATTGATAATTCAAGGCATTTTAATTGTTATATTGATCCAATTTTTAAATCTTCTGTCTAATCTCCATTAAGTTTAATTTCTTGTAAATAATAATGGATTTTGTACAATTTGAGACGTAAACTTGTAGTATTTAATATGTTATTCAATTGTAATTCTTGTTAATGATATTGGAGAAATAAAAATCATTTAAAAAACAAGTATGTGTGCGTGTTAATGTATGTGTGTTTGTGAGTGTGAGTTTATGCGTGTGGATTTGTTTGCCATATATGTTATCCCTTAAATTATGAATGTTACAATTTAATAATTACATCAATATAATATTTGTTTTAAAGATACATTACAAAGTAAATACATGAGAGGAATTTGAATCGAATTTTAATTAAATTGATTGCATTTCGACGAAATTATTTTTGCTGTGACCGAGGAAAGCAATTTGCTATTTACGCAAATGTGTGACAAATAACTAAATTGCGTGGTATTTGTGTTAAATTGATCAACAAAAGACAATGTGAAGTTAGGATTTCTGCTCTGGTGTTTCTTTTAGGGACGAATATGGAATACAAATGTATGACATTTAATGACAAACGTGTTAACATTGATGAGAAAACCTATATCTGACTCTTGTAAACATATTGTCAAATCATGAATTTGGGCATTGCCCACGGAAAACAAAAAGCTTTATTTATAGAAATCGTATCAAATTATAGGCTTATTCAGCTTAGACCGGCAAGTGCGTTTTCCCATCCCATCCCAATAATACTTTTTACTAATGGCATGCATTTTCTTATTTTTCTCCCCCAAATAGAATTGAATGGTGCATGCAAAGTAGATTTATTTAGATTAAATTGACGATTTTGATATGAATTGTATGTACTTGTGCACAATTCTTTTAAAAATCATAGATAACAAAACATGAATCCACCCCCCCCCCCGAAAAAATGTAAAAGTCTAAATGAATATATGAAATACGGTATAATTATATGACTTACCTTCTCCCTTGACTAACCACGTTGTTCTCTGCATCCTTCTTACGTTTTCTTGTCTCGCTTGGCGATATCAATATAGGCCCAAACATGACTTAAGTTTCGTCCACGTTTGTTTTAAATTTGAATCGAAGTATTTACTTGTTAAGATGACGATTTTTCACATCCATCAAATGTTACTCCCTAGCGCAAGGTACCAGTCTACACTGACCAGTTCACTTAATAGTCAAGCCTCTGATGTTTTCTAACGCCAAACATACACAGATTTGTCACGACATCCAGACACAAATTCAATATTGTGTACATTATTCCGTACTTTGTAATTACTTCAGTTGAATTCATGTAGATGCATTCACATTAGGTCAATGTTCCAGAGAGTACGTTCATTTTAGTGATACATGTACTGCATTGCGGGTTTGAGGTTGTCTGTAACACTCCACAAGTAACACAAGATTAACTACAATTATGATGTGACTTGCACGTTCATCGTGCCATTACATGTGCAGTCATGCGTGTAGAGGAAGTTGATATTCTGCCAGTCAAAATTGTGTGAATAATTCAGAACAAAATATTTGTGTTAGTACACTGTCAGTTCTGGTTTTCTACATGGTAGGTCTATTCAGCCTGGTCTCGTCAATAACACACACATTGTTCAAGTCGATATTAACTATTTGCCATGCATATTAAAGAAAATATAAATTTACTTGAAAGGGGGCATCTGTTGTCTCTACTGCTCCCAACTTCATGTTTATGTGGATTGTATTTCGATATAGGGCAGAATTTAATAAAGTTGCATAACATATACTTTCTGAAAATACGACATGGATATTTGTTCCCTATTTCATGCAAGCAATGTATTTTTAGCTTTTGAAATAATAGAAGTGGTTTTCTGATGCCAGAATCCGCAACGGCAATATCCGACAATGATTCAGTATGTTTGTGATCAATTTGTGCCCAAAATACATGTAAAATGAATTGCACATTGATCACATAAAGAGCCTCAGTAACAAATATACAACAGAAATCGCGCCAACGTGTTCATAAACTTAACGAGGAGACTCATTGCGCTGTTTTTTGTTATCCGGTGAAAACCTTGTACAACGTTCTGCATCGTGGGTGGCACGGTTAAAAAAAACCAATTCAGGTCCTTCGTCATCTGTGGTGGACCAGAACCAATGGCACTGCTCGATGCAATGTGGCAACATGGTTGTTTCGACAGATCTATGTAATATTAATCAATTATGATACAATGATGTTCTACATAATGACTTATTCATTACACTCTGCTTCGTATATGTTCTATTGTATGTTCCGCCAAAGGCATAACCATGCGAGTTTGTATGTATCATAATAGACTATCGATTTTCCGTATATATTTGTGCAACCAACCAACATATTTCCCCCAAACATGACATGCATTTTGTTTCATTTCATTCAAACAACTTAATTCATATCTCCAGTGCAACTTTGTATTATCAAGAAGCTGTAACATGGTAACTACAGTCAATAAAATTGTTATTTGGACCATGCATGGGCGAATGACAAGCACATTACCTTGATACATACTGCTTTTAGCATTTTGTTTATATGCAAGCACTGTGGCATTAGATTCGTAACAATATGAAGGCATAATCAATCTAAACATGTCAATACAAATTATGTTGACAAATACCAAAACATAAGCTTGATTACGTTGAATGAAAAGGGTTGATGTCATTAATTGTAATGAAAGGTGGTTGGTTACGTTACACATGTGGCGAATACTTAACAAAGAAACTACGACAGGGTATGTTTTATATGTGTACACAAAAATATGTACTAAATCATTATAATGATAATTCAAGGTAGTCGATGCTACCAGCAGACGACACATGAGAGTCCATGATTATCACGTAGCATAAATTGCAGCTCCTACAAACAGTGAGATGTCAATTATATCTCATGACATATCTTTGATTTTTATCAAATATCATTAAATTTTACTACAAGTACTTGTTCCATTTTGCTGATCAGTTTAAATGCACATTTTCAATGGCTGATAAATTGTGCTGAGGAGCAAATTTATATACATGCATAATTATTTAACCCATACAAAATAGCGCTCTATATGTGAAATATACTTATTTTCTTATCGCACAGATTATTATTTTCTTCTTTTTTCGTCTAGTACGAGTCATTACGCTATTGATAGTATTTCAAAACGCAATTGCTGGAACTTGTATTGGGGTTTCCCTCTACTCATTGCATGAAGTTTTACACAATGCCTCCTTTGCTATTGAAGCGCAAGTATAATAGTGTATCCTTCGTTGTTGAAATGTAGTATAATGAGATACGGGAAATGTCAAAATTGAACTTGTACACGTCATGTAACAATGCAGGGTATGGTGACCTACTGTAAATAGTTAACTGATAACCCTATTCACGAATCTAAGCTAGTCAGCGAAGATACAATATCGGTAATATCAATCCTCTAGTATGAGTGCCGAACAAAATTGTAAGAATCTCTTTAGACAATGTTTTCGTAAATAGCTTAAATTAGCTGACATGTGCCAAACCTCTGTTATTTCAGTAATCGAATTACGAACACTGAGTGATGTGTGAAAATCCAAAGATAAATCATTGCCATATATCACCGAGTGATGAGCGAAAATGGAAATATCTTCGACTCCAAACCAGTAATCATAAATTGTATATCCTGCAATTTGTCTACATGTTTACTTTGTCTCGTAACTCATTGCAATGAGAATATCGTGTGCCCTGTATTAGTTTTATGTTAATGTGGATTGTATTTGAAGAGCTAAATTCCAAAAGGCGCTAAATCCACTTTTTCAACTTTCGAGAAAAATATATTTTTTTGCCCAGGTTCGTGCTCTTGCCTGTGCGAATATATAATAGTCAAACGTTCCATATTTTGATTTTGATTGTGTAAAAAGACCTACAAATTGATTAATATAAAGATAGCTACGTAGCTCATTTACATACTTTTTGCATAACTACATTTTTACGGAAATGGATTTAGCGCCTTTTTTAACTAAGCTCTTCATTTCTCTACATGGAGCACACTTAGTAAAATAACATATATTTTCTCTGAGTACGACATGGATTTGGTCTAGATGTAATCAGTGTATATCAACACATCACCAATATGTTTAACAAATCCATCAATTCAATACTTTGTTTTAAATTTGTACCTGAGGCCTAATTAGTATCGGTATTGTATTCAAGTAATGCACTTATACTAGACTAAAATGACATAAATTCCCAGTAACCAGTTAAACCAGTTTAGACAAAGGGAATTTAACAATCACATTGATGGTTGTCTTGCACCCCTGCTGAGTGTTCCTTGTCATTACACATCCAGACAGTTGGATGCTTGACATCCCAATGGCATGTTGAACATGTCTCCAGTTATATACCGACCTTCTAGTCAGAGGACATGATATAACTGGTGACTAATTGTTAAAAATGTCATTGGAATGTTAGTCTAAGGATAAAAAAAATAGGGTTTATGTCGATTGGAGGATGACAACAATAAATGTGCGAGTCATATTTCACTTTTGATGAATTGATTGTGCTGGCTAGTGGTATTTTATGTCCATTAAGTCCAGCCTAAGTTGATATATCTAGGAGAATACCATTTGGTTATTTATCAAATAATGAGCCACAGATACATACGACATTATGCTCAGTTTTTAGTATCGCACATAACTATGATTTGTGCTGAATACAAATTTGACAAATTTGAAATTGATCCAGGTGCGCCGATTCCATCCAAAAACCTAATGCATGGGGGTATCATTGTTTGCGAAAACCCAATGCATTGGGACAGAGCATTGTTTGTGAGCAAGGCTGCCCCTCCCCCCCCCCCCCGGCCCAATGCATTGTGTTTTTGGATGAAATCTTTGCTACCTTGACACTTGCACGAACGGTGTATGTTTTTTTTATAACGATTTGTTTTGTTGTTGAACTTCCCTGTCATGTCTTGTGATCATGAATTTAAAAAGGGATTTAATACATTGTTGTTGTTATCCGGGGAAATCATTTGAAACGTCTTTCTTTTATCGAAGTTGGCACGATTTCAAAATCATGGCAGCTCTATACATCAGCATGGCGCGGTGGACCGCGAACTCTTGAAAAGCTCAATCACACTCGTCTCCAAACCTGGCTTTGTATGTGCATTTGAATGCCCAAGGCGTTTCATTTTCCTTACATTTTGTCCGTATTGAATCCATAAATCGTTGATGTTTTTTATTCGTTAAAAAATAACCCATACAATTTGTTTAAAATTGTGTTTTCACCTGCTACATTACCGTTTGAGAATATGATGTTAATACTTGTTATTAATACTTCAATTATGGCCTTAAACTAGCAAAATAGCAAATGCGAATATATCTGAGATATTTTTACTCAAGCATTCCGAAGCTTATTGTTATATCCCATATTCCTAGATTATGGCTGTACTCTTTACGTCCGTTGCTATTTGGCTCTTGAAAGAGATTTTTTAATGAAATAACGAAGTGAACTATTATTGAGGGTTTTTCCCTTCTCTCACCCAATACCACACACGTATTAGTCTCGTATATATGATCTTTGCACCGTCGCTGAACGACACACAATCGATTGTAAGTTTATACAATTAATTGCAATTCAGAAAATGTGCGCATTTAGTCACACGATCTGACATATAATTAATTGCAACTGACCAATTAATTGCATCCCTTTCAACACTGGGCCCCAAGTGAATAAAGCACAATAAAAAAGGAAAATACAACATGTTAAACAAAAATTTATTACCATCATATTTATACAACCAAATTAAATCTACTTTATACAGAAAATTGTTTGATTGGTCATAGCATTGTAAACTAGTTTTTTATGTTATTTCTCGATCTTATTTTGACGTTTACTGATTGTGACTACATTGGCTAACTCCTGCCGGAGTGTGTGGAGCCAATTCGTTGGTATTTGTCGTATAATGAAATTAAATTTTAAACAAAATGTACATGTTTTTTTCCGCAGTTTATATTCATGTTACTTATCTACACAATAGCGCCTCATCATACCTACAGTGGTACAGTACTTTTTGATATCTTACTAAATATCATTCTTGTAAATCACGCCATCTCAATGAATATAAATTAGTTTTCACAAAAGTCATAAGTATTTCCACCACTTACATATATCGGTTATAAACCATCATGTGTACTATATACGTACATTATAATATACAGACAGCTGCGTAGTAAGCAAAACTAATACAAATTAAACGTATTAATACAAGATTTATACGATTCGTATAACTTGCAAACACAATCGAACATTTACGAAAGCATTAAACCTTTCTACATTAATATTAAAATGAAATACACAAAAGTCATATAAGAAAATAAATGAACTCAAGATTTACCATATAAACAATAGGGAAAGCATTAAACATTTTTACATAAACATAAAAAGAAATGCATACAAGTCCTAACAAATAGAAATGGGCGCAGGTTTTACCATTATTATAAACCATTAAAACAATGTGTAAATCAAGATATATTAATTAATAATATTTAAGAAGGAGAGCATAATTAAATTCCATAAGGAGGCTTGATAAATGTTTAAGCAAACCAGAATAGAAATAATCGTCATTAGTAATAAATTAAAAGGTGAGGCAATCGAATGGTCATTTTAAAATGATCATTTCATATTACCTATACAAAAGTACTTACTTAAGTCGTATTACATTACAAAATACACATCAATTTAGTTTTTCCGTGATAGGTTCACCTTATTTATATAGTCTAATTCATGAAAAATGACAACAAAAAATTGTCCAGAAAAATTATGTCACCATACTATGTACAACATGTTTATGTCACCATTATATCACCATATTATGTACAACATGTTTACGTCACCATTATATCACCATACTAGTTACTACAAGATACTACAACATGCATTCATCGTTCTATAAAAATACGTAGACTACATGTTGTCTCGAGTAACGCATTGACTGTGATTATATTGTCTCCAATCGTATGTAAGCGTGAATAGACGTCAGACGCTTACGGAACCATGACGTCATTATGGTTCTTTCTATAAGGTGTAGTTATTAGATAATTTCGGTACAGACATTCATTTACAATACATGTTGTCTGAACAAACGCATTGACTGTGATTATATTGTCTCCAATCGTATATAAGCGAGAATAGACATCTGACGCTTACGGAACCATGACGTCATTATGGTTCTTTCTGTAAGTTGTAGTTATTAGAGAATTTCGGTACAGACATTCATTTACAATACATGTTGTCTAGAATTAACGCATTGACTGTGATTATATTGTCTCCAATCGTATATAAGCGTGAATAGACGTCTGTCGCTTACGGAACCATGACGTTATTATGGTAAAGGTGTAGTTATTAGAGAATTTGGATACATACATAAATATTTGTTTTAAAGGGGTAGTTTAGTTTTGGTAGGGCTGAACTTTAGTTACCAAACCTATTAAAAACTATTAGTAATAACTCCACCATGCTCGAAAAGTATACAAACTTGCAAAATGACTAAGTAAAAAGCATGTT
>JAUELG010071564.1:0-11005 GCA_031471515.1 Dendraster excentricus | reverse complement strand
GAAATTTAATCATGTCAATGACATCCCATGTTGTGTAAAAGTCCCATGTGTTTGCTTGTAGTAAGCCAGGAATGGATAAAAAGGAATATAAAAAGTAACAAAAAAAGAAAAGCATAAACGGTCATGTAAAACAATGCTACTCAGTTATAAGATTCAGGGTCATGTCAAATGATGCTTATAGGAGTGAATACATAAAACTAGATCTAGGATTAATGAGGCATGAACAGGGTCATGTAGAACGTGAAATGGAGGTAAGATTCTATTATTATATATCTGAAGCTCATTTAGAGTAATTATCACATGGATATCAGTATGATGCGTGTAACTGTAAGTCTTCATTATGAAGGCCATTATTTTTCCCCTCACAGAATTTCATAAACAATTCATGTGTACGTGTTTTGTTACATTTATACAATGGATTTTTTTTTGTAACCCTAATTCACACGGCAGCATCATAAAATGTTTTTGAAGCTCAGCAATGTTTGCGAATGTCTTAAGTCTTTGGTTCCCTCCATTGTATGTATGCTTCATTCAAGGCACATTTCCTATGTACATCTGCAGTCATGTCGGCATGTATAGAGTTAAAGGGCATTAGCCATGCAGCGAGGGCACATAAAGGGCACAGACTTAATGAAAGAGTGCCTGGGGACGAGACTACCATCGTCGTGACGTCAGATGGCCAGTCTGCTGACGGAACAATGACGTCACTCTGTGAAGAGTTGGCGCTTCTTCCATCAGAAGTGCACCTTTTTATAGTTGAAAAGCCCTTTTTAGCTCAAAAGCATCGCATTCTCCGAGTAGCTTGGCTTCACCGCCCGAAGGGCAACCATTTTAGTCTAATAGAAATTTACCTTGGTGTTTCATAAATCTTGTGTAATCAGAAAACCATTATGCACCTAGAACTATTCCTATCGGGGTCGGTGGGGGAGAAAAGTGACAACTAGGAAGATATCGATAGAATGCTGGGGATAAAAAACAGCTTGAAGTGCACCATCAGTGATTAATCACTTTCTATTTGCAATTATTTATTTCTCAACAAGTATGCAGAATATCCCCACTTGTAGCAGGCCTCTGTACTACATCAGGGCTCGATACTACCACTTGCCTAATTGCCCGGGGCAAGTAAAAATCTATGTCGGGCAAGTCAAATATACATGCTAGCATTGAGCCATGGGCATGGCTATAGGTTAGGTGACCGCTAGTATACAACAGGGATACAGATTAATGTTTTTTTTTCTTTGAACGATGTGGTATCTAATGATAATCTACATATCTTCATAAATGGTGTATAATGGGTTTTTTTTGTTATCATTTTTATAAAGATTTTGGAGAGTGATAGCTGATGGTAAAAAAGTTTATCAACCTCTCTAGGTTTTTCCTAATTTTGTAAATTTAAGTTTGAAATTGCCTAATGTATGTTCCACAAAAGATAGGTTGCTGAAACTAATTGTATCTGAGTGCAGACACATAGTTTATAATTAAAGCCACTATTAGAATCATAAATATATATGATAAAATCATTATTAATTGCTGCATGTTAAAATCCGAATCCTGTTGTTTTTCTAGAATAATTCATCATTGTCATATTTATAGTTCTCTAGTTACTTCACGCTGTATTATGTTTCCTCCGTGCATTGTAATAGAACTCCTATTTGTAGCATGCACGGATGAGTCTTCATTTAATATGTTCCCCTTAGTGAGTATGATGTACGACCCATACATGAATGCTTCCCCATTAAAGGGGTAGTTTAGTTTTGGTAGAGAGGGCACTACACATAATAATTTATTTTGTGAGATAATGAAAAATTTAGTGTTCAGAAACGGCTGAAATGTCCATAAAAGTTACCATTTGCAATAAATGTGGGCCCCACAAATATTAGATAATTATGAACCAACTGTTACAAATAAAAAAAATCCTTCTTTCAAAAATGTTCAAAAGAAGCTTTTTTATAATTGCTGATTATCTCTCTGTCTAATCACTGTTTTTACGAACCTTTACATGAGTGATATTTAAAATGATTAAAACCAGTTAGTTTTTAGAGAGTACCATCTTGAGTCTGGGTGGCTCTGTTTGCATGATAAAATTATTTTTACTTAGTTGTTTGTATTTTTTATTTCCTCTCAAGCATGGTACAGTTATTAGTTTCTAATGTAATGGTGCAGGTTTTGGTTACTAAAATTCAGTTTGACTAAAACTCTACTCCCTTTACCAGAACTCAACTCTCCCTTTAAAGGTGACTGCCGGGCAAAAAACAACACATTATTATTTTTTTTGAGTGATAGCAAATAGATACCAAACATTTTGCAAAGGGTTCTGTAATTCATAAATAACACAATTAATTTCCACCGCTTACCGGAACCACCACTATTTCCTGGTTCCTGGTTTGCGAGTGCGCCAATGCTTCACACGTACGTTTGCAGGCAAAAGAATTTGGGGCGATTCGCTTGCTCTGCACGCAGTAATTTTCACAGTTCAGACTGCATGAATGCATGCTTTAGAATGGTGATACGTAAAAACATATTTTTTGTGAATTTGTTGATGGGAATGGAATAGAATTAAGAGTACTTAAGATGTTACTTTTCTATATTTATTATCGGGTGGTGGAACCCTTTAAAGGTAGTATGTAGGCTACATTAAAGTTAATTGGCACTGGCACTGATTATACTAAGGTGTGAGGGAACTGCCAGAATTCCAACTGGATTTTTAAGATTTGGACAAAGGCAGTAATTATAAACAAGGACTTTGCCCTGTCAAAGTTTGTTCCATACTTCCTTTTATTCTTAACACCTGGCAGGACTTACCAGCTTAAAAACAAATTGGTTTGAAATTGGAAGTTTATGCAATTTTAGAATACATAACACAGGTTCTTTAAATGACTTTGTTGCATTCCATTGGGGGGTGGGGGGCTCTTCAAAAAAAATTTCAGGGGCTTGTTGCGATTAATCTCAAAGTTGCCTCTAATTTAAAGTCAGAAAATGTAACGAAATGTGCAATCTGATTGGCTCAAGTGCGTATGTATTCTGATGTGTGTTAAATCGCAACTTTGCAATCAATCGCAGCTCTTTTATGCAACACCCCCCCCCTCGGAGCCCTGCATATTTTTTCACTGATCCTGAGTAAATAATGTTTGCAGCTTGGCATCCGGCAACAGCTGCGCAATAATAGAAGATATCCCAGATTGATTTACCGGTTCATTATTAGAACAGAAGTTGTCATGAGACCATTTGTTTTGATTGAATTGGGAAATTGATACCGATGTGTACATTTATTTTATTTTAGGCGAATGGTGAACATTGTATGTTGGATGTTTTTTTCATAAATAGATCAAAGAAATTATCTATAATTAGTTATGTTTTTTCCCCCTCTTTAATAAATTTGAGAATTTAAACATTTGTTTTGGTAGGAAATCCAATTGCTAAGAAGACCTATAAATGTAAGTTTGTCAAGAACAATTCTAGAAATCTCATTGAGAAATTTGATAATGTCAATGAATTTTTGATTATTGAAGTCTGACAAATATTTTGGAAACGTTTTTATTTATTTCATTTTTTACGTCAGAAAGGAAACGATGATCAAACCCCTGTTTCGTTACGCATGATTCGCTATATGACGTTTCGCTAGTAAACGTTCAGACACACTATTTCCAAAAAAATTAATCATGTTTTACAAGTCGAGAGCCGACTAAAGAATCAGCTCCTGACTAGCTATACAATGACATTTTTGTGTGTGAAAACACCATAAAATTTCAATTTGTACCAGCAGAAGAAAAAAAACTAATCAACTTGCTAAATTTGTAAGTGATGACTTCGCTGGTCTATTTCATTAAAACCAAATCACACTTTAATCCATGGCTATAACGAGATCCCATTTCGGACGTAACCCTGTAGAGGAATGCCCTTTGATCCATTTTCATATTTTGACCCCAAAAATGATTAGATAGCCAGAAGCACTTTCAATATGATACAGTATAGAGTATGTAGACACGGCCCACTTCTCTAACCCGTATGTAGATCACGTAATGAACAATTGAACTAGTAAATGGGGGGTAGGGACTCAAGACCGTCCCAGGACCAGCCCCATTTCCACTGATAGAGCTGTGTGCATCAGCATTTCAAATTCGCTTGCAATTTGCTTAAAAATGCTTCAGTTCAGTGAAGTATCAAATATATAAGCACAAGTAGATCATTGTCATAACTATTACCATCAAAATCATCGTCATCATCATCGTCATCATCATCAACATCATCATCATCATATTCATCGTCATCGTGATCGTCATCATCATCATCATCATATTCATCGTCATCGTCGTCATCATCATCATCATCATCATCATCATCATCAGCATCTTCATCTTCATAAGCTACTTGCTGATACACAGTAGGCTCTGATGATTGCAAATGTCACAATATTTACAAAAGCATGGGATTCCCCAAACTACAGGTTTAGTGTGAATGCAAGTGGCTTTGTTAATGTACACTGTCCTTGACAATGTAATAACAAAAGCATGGGAATCCCCAGACTACAGGCTTAGTGTGAACACTACAGTACATAGAGATGTACAGAAAGGGCAGGCGGCTTCCTTTTTTCACACGTAGCTTAGTAATTTTCACGAGTTGCATCTTTTTCATGGGCTACGTACGTTTTTTTTCCACGGGATTGCCGCTGGGAAATGGCAGACGATATAGATTTTCTTCCTCTGGTATCGATTGCCCTTTTCCAAAGTTTACCGCTTCTGTGAATGTGTCTGAATTCCCTCTTTATGTGCGCATGGTCACATGTGACGTGAGTTAATGTTGTAAGTAGATAGATTTGTGGCATTTGCCGTGTAATACCAGATGTACAGTCAAAACTGTCTATAGTGGCCACCCAAGGGCGACTAGAAATGTGGCCACTATTTATAGACAGGTGCCCACTATAGACAAGTTCAATTACACTGTATTTATCTGCAAGGGATTACTTTGAGGTGGCCGCTAAGACAGGTTGGACTGTATTGTTATACAGTCACACAGGGTTACATGTTACCTTCATTTTGATGAGGGTGTAAAAGTTTTTTTTTGGTTGGTATATCTACTCATCAACCTAAAAAATACCCTTTTTTTTTCACGGGGGCCATATTGAACATTTGAGGGAGAAAAACGCCCTCATGAAATTAGTCATGAGGGCTATTTTCGGGCTCACGGGGGCTCTTTTTTTTTTTTTTTACATTGTTTTCACTGCTCGAGGGTCTAATAAATGATCATCATGTGTCCTATCTGATTATGCCATTATTGGTACGTTTCTGGTGCTTACTGATCATGCAGAAAGATGTAAATAATAATTCTACTCGATAACGGTTGCGCTGCCGGAAGGTTTCGGCTACTTCACGGGCCAGAGACCATGATCGCATGGCCCAAATTTTCGCACACCACTCAGTGCACATATTATATAGATCACATGAATACTCATTTCATGAAATCTTTGTCAGTTTTTGCACATGTCAACAAAGTTACTAGATCTCTTCATGGATTGTAGTACGCTACTACAATCCATGATCTCTTCGACCCGCTCGATTCAAAATTCTGATATCCGCATTGACTTTGTACACAACCCACTTGCGTCCTCTAGGTAGAGGGTTAATCCGATTTGATTCTCTCTGTCTACACCTGTTGGAGACACCTGTTACCCTCCCAATCCCCTTACCTGACATGTCAATCAGACAGACTATTTTCCAACTTTCTATTCATAGGTAGCATGATCGATCAATCCTGTTAACAGTTATAAATACAATTTTGTAAATAACTATATTGGAATCAGTGAAAAACCGTTACGGGGGCTCAGTGCAAAATCGCCCCCAAATGACAAATAAAGTCTCGAAATTGATATAAGAGCCCCCATAAATTTGCATCTAGTTCTATTGAAGCCTATTTTTCTTTGCACATTTTCAATCATTTAAATATATCTAGTCAGTTTCCACTGTAATATGTTTGAATTTGAAACAAATTTTTAGAGTTTTATCATCATGCAGCAAACTAAGCTTGAAAGGTAGCTTCAAATAAGCGTGAAAGGTAGCCCCCAACCATGTTGTCTTGGTATACCCTCTATTATAATATGTAGTCTAGACAGTTTATAGATTAATGGATCAAACCTGTTTTTTTTTTACCCCTTTTGGGACTTACCATGAAATGCTTGTTTTTCCAGAATGTTTCTTACCTAATGAAACCCCTCAACATTTTAAGAAGTTTTTCTCTTAATCAAATGAAAAGGTTGATAAAATATATACATGTATGCATTTTTGTAATCTTGTATATCCACTGATTGTATGAAAAATAGTTGGATGTTTTTTTGGCATATTACTGAGTAATTATCACAAATGTAAATTGATATTTGCTAACTCAATACACTAACTTTTTTTATTGAAGGATATTGTATTCCTTTATTTGTATTTTTATAGACTGCATTATAAGAATTGTAGATATATTGCATTATGATAATTGTATATTTATAGACTGCATTATGATAATTATAATAGAAACTGTATTATGATGATTGTATTGTATATTTATAGGTAAGAACTACATTATGATAATTATATATATTTATAGAAACAGTATTATGATGATTGTATATCTAGGTAAGGATTGTAATTATATATTGTAATTATATATTTATATATTTATTGATGATAATTATATATTTATAGATAGAAGAAAGTACTGCATTATGATAATTATTATATTTATAGATGCTGCATTATAATAATTGTATATCGTCTACGCCTACACACTTGTCTGGAGACGTTTGTGGTAGTTACATTAGATGAATTTCCATGCATCATTATCGTCCCTGGTTATTTGGCCGCAGTTTAAAAGCTATTGTGGACAGTTTGCTGAAGATTTTAATTCAGACCTTCAATTTACATTTAAGATATATAACTAGATGATCCAATTTTACAGAGTGTGTTGTGTATAAAGCCTATGGGGATTTTTTTGTTAACTTGTAGGGAATGGAATGGGTTAAAAAATAGTATATTACAGGGAGTTGACAAAACTGATCCACCGTGTGGCATGACAGTTGCATCCATAATTAATGCACTGTGACCTTTATGTATCCATTACAAATTTATAAAGGATCTTTGTTTAATTTGTTGCATCTTTATCTATCTTTGAAAAAGCTTAAAATGATTTTCAGGGTGCATAATTTGAGATATTGCATTATTTTTTTTGTAAATTGTTTAAAGTGACACATCATTATGCTGTGAAATGCTCACAAAACAAACTCTCAATAATGGCTCTGCCAGTCTTCATTTTCACTCCTGAAATGTACAATTATAAATGCAGATTATTAAGAATGTACATAACTGGTGTAACAGCAATTATATTGCACTATCAGATTCCGAGGCACATTATGCTGTGCAGTATATTATTACCCTGAATGTAGCCGAGCTGCCTTGCAGGCGCATCGCGCATTTTCAGGAATATTCCAGGGATACATTCGTGCCAGGTACCCATTTACTACACCTGGGATGAGAGCAGAAAAGTATCTCGTGGAAAGACTCATAACTCTGTTGAGAATTGAAACCCACAGCCCTCGTATTGGAAAACTAAGGCCCAAACCAATATACCACCAACGAAAAAAATACACGGGAGTGGCGGGCGAATTCGCCCCCGAAATGCACAAATTCACTTAAGAATCCGTAAAAAAAAAAAAAATCGCCCCAACATTTTTAAATTTCCGGATATTTTGTGAGATTTTTTGTGGGATTGTGATTAAATGCTTATCCACTGATCACTAAACAGCATCATTGCTTATTAGTAGCTCCTGAAATACAAACAAGAGCCGGGAAATTTGTAGCCCCCTGAGATAATAAAAGTAGCCCCCAAAATGAAAATATTAATCTTTTCGCTGTATACTATATCATCAATGTGTATCATACTGATGTGATGACATAAATGGTACCCTGGGTACGAGACGAAAATCCGCCATTTTTAAAAGTTATTTATTTAATTTTTAGAGCTGTACTGTGGGTATAGCATGCATACCATCGCACTCTGCACTGCATGCACAACGCAATACAGTTGTACTTTGAGTGGACACTAGATGGCGCTACACAATGCGTGATACCAGGGTACAAAGGTACCCCAGGGCACCGCAATTTGTCATCATGTATCATATAGTACCGATGTGTTGTTTCCATTCCCAAGTGCATATTTAGAGAAAAATTTATATGTCACTTGAAGTAACTTGAAATAAATGAAATTATAATTGTAATTTGATTTATTTTTCTCTTCATGTATACAGCTTTTTCTTGAAGTTTAATTGCATCATTTTAAGCCCATATTGTTTCCACTACCAAGTAGAAACAACTCGAGTGAACAAATTAATGAAATGAAATGAAATTAAATTTATTTTATTCCAAACAACAATATTGTTTAAATTATTAAGTAATGCCCCCTTTTTTTGTATTTTTCTACAGCTATCTCACCAAGGTCACAACAAAAACAAAGAAGTACAGAAAATCTTTGAGGTAAGTTCAGTTCTGCAAAATATTCATATTTCTCTGTTATTTAATAATTATCTGTAATTTACATCACATTGCAGAAGAGATGCTTGATAAGTTACAAAATGACCCTACATATGAATATGCGATGGTCGAGTATAACTGTAATTTTTTAGAACTCAATAATTTCTTTGTTTTTGTGTTAACCCATACAGGCCTGATTTCAAATAAATCTACAGATATTTGCATGTTTTACCAACATATGGTAGTCTTAAATGTATGCAATAAGTTTAGGCTATGCTTTATGTTAGTCCAAAAGATTATTGCGTAGTTTCTTACAAAAACGGTTTATGAATAAATTAATGATGTATTAGTAATTGTCGGTACTGTGATACTGTCGGTTCATCTTGCCTTTATATACTTACAAAACAACTCATTCCTTTAAACAGAAATTCCAATATGCAGCATATTCCAGGAACCGAAATAATCTGACCCATTGTTTCTGAGTATGTGATGTTAAATTGTTTTGACAGACAAGTGAATGGAAAGTCAAATGAAGATTTTGAACTTGACATATAACAGTTCTTGCGAGAATGGGATGCTTGCCAAAGATATATATTCAGATTTAAAGATTTCTAGTTTTTATTTCTTAATTTCAATATTTAAGGTAATCCAGGAACCTGATAACCCCATCCATTTGTTTCTGAGTACATGATCTTGATTCATTGTGACGGATGAATGGCAGTGTGATATGAATGGAAAGACCAATTAAGATATTGAACCTGAGATGTACAGCAATTCTTTCGAGACTTGGACGCTTGGCAAAGAGAGATATTCCGATATAATATTCAGAGTACTTGATTTTTATTTCTCAATTCCAACTTTCAAGGTAATTCAGGAACCTTAATAGCCCCATCCGTTGTTTCTGAGCACATGACCTTGATTTATTGTGACAGATGAATACCAGTGTGATGTGAATGGAAAGTCCAATTAAGATATTGAACCTGAGATCAGATGTAACAGCTCTTCCGAGACTTGGACAGCTCTTCTGAGTCTTGGGATTCTTGGCAAAGACACTAAGATATTCATTCCAAACACTTAAAGGGACAATTTTGTTGAGTCCTTCTTATGCTTAGCATTCTCTGTAGCTTACTAACAAACATGAGATGTAACAACTCATTTTTGTTTAGACTTGACAACTTGGCAAGATGAATAGTCATTCAAAGCATTTCAAAACCCTTTGAGGACGAACAAATTTTGCTATAACATGCATTCTCGATTGACTCCTGCTGAATAACTTTTTTGACCAGTCCTGAACTGGTTAAAGCTGGACAACTTTGTAGAGTCCGTTTCACCCTTAGCACTCTGTGTAGCTTACTAACAAACTTAAGATGTAACAACTTGAGAACTTGGACACATTGTCAAGACGGATATTCATTCTGAACACTTGAGGGGCAGCTTAACACTCTCTGTAGCTTATTAACAAACTTGAAATATAAAAACTCCTATTTGAGACTTGGATGCTTGGCAAAGACTGACAGTAACCAAACATTTGAGGGATAGAAATCCATGTTTTTCATTTATATTCATTAATTATTTATTGAAATGCCCTCTATAGCAAATATCTAGACTTTCCCTTTAAAAGAGACTGCTCTATATGATGACAAACGCAGTATCCATGGCTACCGTGGTACCCCGGTATCCCGCGTTGTTTAGCGCCATCTTGTGTCCACACGAAGTACAACCATATTGCATTGTGCATGCAGTGCAGCGCGCGATGGTATGCGGTGCAGCGCGCGATTGTATGCACGCTATAAATAAATAATTAAACAAAATGGCGGATTTTTGTCTGGTACCCCAGGGTACCGTTTATGTCATCATATATGTACAAGGATCTCAAAGCAATTAATTCAAGCTCTGTAGATTGTCAAAGAAAATATTTGAATTGCAAATGCAAATCTCAATAAAAAGAGCAATTTAAGCTGCAATAATGGATTATTTGATAGGTTGTTTGTTCAATCAAATAAATGGGTTGAAATTTAACGATTATATAAATTTGTTTTTGCTGCTGTGCACATGTCCAGGCATGTGCCAATTTTGATTAGAAAAAAAGATATTGTGCTTGCAGGTTAGTGCGATTATACATGACTCTTAGCTGTAAAACAATTGATAATTCAAATTACAATTTTGATAATATATGATCATTTTTTAAGGGTATATATGTTGTTGAAAAAGAAAACCTTTCAACACATTGTATATCTAGTAACTTTATTGACATGTGCAAAAACTGATGAGTGGTTGATAAAATGTATAATGCTGTTATCTGGTATGTCCACTGGGTGTTGTGTGAAATATTTAAGTTAAATGGACGTTATATTGCTTTGTAATTTAAGCACAAATGCACAGAGATATTCACTCACGAACTCATTGCACTCACGTTGTACATGGTGCTGATGGACCAGTGGATAATTTATCATTTGGATTTATCTATTGTAAAAAACTTTTTACAATGAAAGGAAATTTTG
>JAUELG010071453.1:0-11006 GCA_031471515.1 Dendraster excentricus | reverse complement strand
GCCCTTTGCTTTGCTTTGAAGTGCAGGCCCTGTAATGATTGGCCAATTCTCCTCTCCAATCTCTAACATGTCATCGTTATGTTAATTTCTCTGAGTTGGCTGTTAAATATTCAACAAAAATTGGGTCAGAGGCCGCCTGTGGCATACGCCGTCCAACGCCATTGTTTACACACCTAACCCTAGGTGGTTCACCAGGAAGGGTTGTCAACAAGCAATGCCCACTAATTTGGGCGGAATATCGCAGGTTATGTATATTAAATAATCTAACATCATCGGAAGGAGGGTACATTTTACGCCATGGGATTCTCTTGGATCTCCACGATTGACCATCATCATACATTATCGCCGCAAGTTGCTTAACCTGTGCCGGCTAGGACCGGAAATGGCAAAAAGGAGCCTTCGCGATCTGTGCTGCTAACATAGCCACTGAGAAAGACGAACTGCCAAGTGTCCACCCCGTTCCATCCAACCGAGATTTACCGGACGTCCTTCGACTAGAGAGCCCAGAAGATTTCCGCATGGACACTAGTGATATGTCATCTTAACGGATACGAGCCATACCACTGTTGGGCTGTAACAACTTCACGTTTTGTGAATGTATAAATCGTGGAGCATATCGCCACGTAAATGTCAAACCCTTTGTTTTCCCTCTGCTCGGTCGAGGATGCTATGGCTCTGATCCATCAAAATGTGATATCACTAGTGTCCTGGTGGAAATCTTCTGGAACCCCTATTCCCGTGACATTAATCTAACATAACTCACTAGTTTGTACTTTGTATAATAATGTTATGCATTGCCTTTTAAAATTCAGCCCTTCGAATTAATATTGGTGGGTCTTGTGTTGAGTGGTATACACGGCAAATATGCGTTACTCATGTTTGATTGGCAATAATCACATGCATGATCATGTAAGAGCTTAATACGTCAGGACAATTAGTGTATTAAATCCCCAGGAGTCTACACTGGAATTCATTACATTTAGAATAGTATAGTAGTTACAATTGTGTACGCATCACGTAGCAACGTAATGATCACGTGTTGAATGCATATTTACATGAACCAAAATTGACATAAATGAGCATAGCATTTATCGAACGTAGTTAGATGAATCCGGCGGTGAACAAAACTGTCCCTTGGAAGCAGGGAACAATTGCGTTAAGAGCCCCACAACCACGCCATAAAGCAGCGCTAACTTCAGTCCACAGTGATTCGACACACCACTGATATTATTGCATCAGGATTGTCCCATTCGCAAGGCATGTCATCCCATCGGCCAGGAGGTATGTTACCCTTGATGTAGGCACAGTGTTCATTCCCGTTAGCATTATTCGGCTGTGTCGCTCTCCATTCTAAAGGAAATAAATAGAGACGTAGAAATTATGTTATGTCATGTTATTTAGGAAGCAGAAGGGGAAGGTAGAATTAGTTAGCTCTTCAGACCCCCATTTTGGACTTGAAATACTAATTCGAGTGCCCCCCTCCCCGGTGTAGAAATTACTCAATCGAGATCGGCCTAAATATTTTCACGTATCCCGCTTTTAGTACAATAATGAGAGCAGAGAGAGTGGACACAATCCTGCCGCTGAATAGGTCTAAATTCTACAAATTAAAGATGCGAACAAAACTGACCCTCGCCATGGTGGCTATTAGTTCCTTTTGTTTGCCATGGTTATATAATATTGGTGGTTAGAGTTATAATTATCGTCTTGGATTTAATTTGATGGCTTTAGCGTTTCAATGATGATTTCTGGTAAAGAGAGTGCAGTAATTTCATTTGCTCAAACTGAATTTTAGTATCCAAAACATGCACTATTATATTACAAACTAATACATGTAGCTATAATTCTACCGTACCGTACTGAGGAATTCGAAATTACAAACAACTAAATAAAAGGCTGTTATGATTAAAATAAATCAGTTGAAAGCTCTCTAAAAACTCATTAGTTAAAACATTTTTAGTAACATACTGTACATGAAAAGTTTCGTCAAAATAGTGATTTAAGAGAGGAAGCATTTAAAAAAACATTGTAACGGTTCGTACAAATGGTTACGTTTATGGATATGTAAGCCGTTTCTAAACCGATTTTAATAAAATGAAGTTAATTATGTCTCTAAAATAGTTTGCTCTTTTAAATGTTACACTCAGTTTTCATTAGCTCACAAACAAAACATATATGTAGCTCCCTCTCTTTTAAAGCTCAACTTTCCCTATAAACATTCCCCTAAAATAAACTTTCCTGACTGATTTCTTGGCCGGATCAAATCGACGACCCCATCCGGACATGCTATACACACAAGGCATGAGTATAAATGACCAGATTTCGCCGTCATTTTGATCATTTTGATCAAGATAACAACGATAACAAAAGAGTCGAATAATAATCAACACAGTTACTACAAACATGGAAAAAAAAACGCTTTGATATCGAGGGGCCTTCAAACAAGTTCATAACCAAAACACGAAGGAGTAATGGTGCAACATCGTTTAAAATATAGACAGATGTTCATTCATCCCCATAGTGCTCATACACAGCAACATTTATTTTGGCACTCTTCTAAAGTGCCTCTAGAACACTTTTTAAGCAGTTTCCCTGAGAAACCTGTATATTGACAGAGGTTGTCTCATTATCCTTCTGAGAAACAAAGCCTTGGGAGTGTTTCTTCATCAGTTGGAAGAGATCTATCAATGCTAGGTTGTAGAAATAAGGAGGAAGAACCAGCTGCAACCCTATCCAACAGTCAATTGATTTTTGAAGGGTCATCTGGCACGTGTGAACAAGTACATTTCCACGGAGCTGCAGCACATCTATTTATTCCAAGTGATATGTGGTGAAATTGCAGCAATGGGCATCTGTCAAGAACAGAAACACAATACAACTGACCTTGCTTTGCACCATGCAGTGACGATTTGGAGGATGGAACGTTGCATACACAACCAACCAAACTTCCTTCTCCTTCAAGGTCGGGCTATGAACTTATTGAACGCTCCTCGTATGTAGTAAAAGAGAACAACGAGTAGTCATGCCGTATACAAAGTATGTAACATAAATTAATGAATGAACAATATTCCGTTCTATTTGTCCTAATTTCTCAACCACAACACACTGGCGAAATGCTTACATATATTTTTAGACATATCAAAGAACTTTTGCCAACATGTTTCACTAACTTATTTTTTGTCTGCACTAACTACTAATACAGTAACTAGAAATATTTAAGAATAAAACAAGTTAACAATTACTTCTGTATGAACCGATGGTTCCCGCCCTATCCCGCTCGCAGATCCACACGCCTTCTGTCTCGAGGTCGTTGCAATTTAACCAGAAGAAGGGCAGGTCGGGCATGACCGCCCCAAAGACCTCGATTTCAGCATCGTCGTCGATGTACAGAAGAGATGGATATCGGAACGAGTTTCCGTACCAAACCTTATTGACAACAAAAAGACAAACGTTTCAAGAAGCAAACATTAGACTTGATTGTTTCGTTGATGCCATTTCAACTAAATGTAGAAGGGGGAAACTGTGCACAATATACGCATCCCGCGAAACATCGATTTCAGTATGGCCATCGATATACACAAAGCATGGTTATCATAACGAGTAACCGTACCAAACACAGTTGACACACAACCATGTAATACATAACACAAGGCTTTGCATATAATGAATTAAGATAAACATAATCACGCATTTTACGAAATTCTACAAGAGAGTAAAACAAGAAACCGCGAGTTATCTCTCGTATAACGGACTTTAACGTCTAGATGGCATAATTGTCACAATTCGGCCGGCTCCACGTAAATCCTCCTAAAAAACAACAAATGGCAGTCATTTCTCATTAAATCAATCAATGTGGGGGGAGGGGTAATAAGTAAATATTGAATTGTCCTAGGAACCCCCGTTATAAAATGTTAATCTAATTAACGAAGTAGATTAGGTATATGACGTGGCATGACGTAAGTCAATGAATTGTCCATCATATGTCAATTACGCTGCCCTCTAAAGTCTGGACGCTAAATGAAAGTTGGGCGTACACTTAAGTGAGATTTTGCATAAAAAAGGTATCATACATTACTACTATGTTTATGTTCATTGACTTTTTTCTGAATAACTTTGTTACAATTTAACTACTACGGAATAAGTGCCAAAGTACGTTAATAAAACACGTCTGCTGACAAGTGCAAGGAGCGATACATGAAAGGCACATCAATGTTTGAATTTATGGGAGTAACTTTGTATCTTTGTATGTACGATCGTTGTCTACCTGGCAACCCAATCGCAGATTATGTTATGCAATACAGCAAAATAAATTGTCTGTTAGTTGGTAGATGATCCTTAAAGCGGTAGTTCAGTTTTGGTAGGGCAAACACAAACCTGCACTGACAGTAAAATCATAAACTAATACAGTAGTTATTATTCCACCATGTTTGAATGGTATTTAAAACTGCAAACGACTTAGTAAAAAAGCCCATAGTTATTTTAAAAGAGTTTTAAAAACACAAGAGGACGCTCCTTTGAAAGGCATTGTTTTAAATCATTGTTAATATACAATCTTGCATGTGATGTATTTTTGTATTAATCATTAAGAAGTGAAATCATCAAAACGTGCTTTATATACGCTTTTGGCAATTAAAAAAAAAGTGTAAGCAGTTCTTTTTTTGGGGGGTGAAAAAAGTCATCTAATTATTTGGGCCCCAAAACCTTTGAAGATCAAATATATTAAGTCATAGTATAGACGTTTCTAAACCAATTTGTAGAAAATAAAATTAATTCGGCCATTAAAATGCCATGATCTCTCCATTTCGACACCTAGTTTTCCATTACCTCACAATGAAATTGTGATGTGCAGCACCCTATCTAACCAAACTAATATACATCTCTAATCCTGCATCTCAAGAGCAGGTTCCTGTAATTCCAGGGAAAATGCCATATTGACACTCACATATTATACCTGAGAACAAAATTATACACTTTGACTTGTTTGAAGTAATTATCCCAAATAAGTAATTGAGTGCATTGTTTTAAAAACACAATAAAAAAGAAAAACACTCGGATCGATCTTCCACCGGTCCATCCTTTTAGAAGTTATCAATGCCGGAGAAAACTTGGCCTTGCAAATCCTATCGTGAATTTTGGCGTACAAAAACACTACTCACTCCAGGAAGGTTGGCGCAGTAATCCTTGGCCTCGGACCAGGTCAACACCTGCTTGACTAAGAGGTAACACTTCCGGTTGCCCAGGATCCAATTAGGTGGGCAGTGCAGGAGGGAATCTGCCAAGACATAAATAGATTAAAGGGAATTAGTAACATGGTCCAAATCCGAGAAAAAAATAATATACATTTTAGCGGTTTACTCGTACCTTGTTGTATTCGTATTGTCAATAAAATCATCGGGCAGATTACGGTTTTCCAAGTTTTAGTTTTGTTACAAAGATATGTATGATTGAATTGCTCAGTGTTCAAAAACTCTGGCGGAGTTTTACAACCATTTACAAAGTGAATACATTATTTCCTCAAGCCCTGCTCATCATAATGGTCCCGTACATAATCATCTTAGTTAATATTATAATCTCGATTTTACTGTTTTAGAAAATGCTTGTAATATCCGTTAATATTATAAAGCGTACAATGTAAATTATTATGTCATACATGTTTATTTATAGTAATCAATTAACAAATTTATTTCTGTAATATTTGTATAGTAATTTTGTATTATGTTGAAAATAAATGAACCCAATCAAATTTAGCTCAATCAGTGAGCAACTGAATATCACTTTGCATGTTTATACATAACGCAGCCATGCAGCGTCCATTTCACTTGAACTATTTACACAGTCATATCAACTAACAACAATATACATTGCATCAACCATTCATCACGTTTTGCACATGGCAACAAATGAAGAGCTCCTTTCCAAAGGGGGTTATGTCCATGTTTCATCAATACTGAGCTGTACACCTTTACCTAAAGATTTGTGTCATGTATATCCAGTAAAATCAACAAGGAGATACAGATCACACGGAAAAGTGGATAAAATTGATAAGGAAAAAAAAGTTTTGTTCAAAAAGGGGTTAGGTTCATTTCAATGTTGTTCCAAAATGGTTTAGGTCCAGAAAATGAACATTCAAAAATTCATAGAAAATAGCAGAAAGCTAGTACATTTTTTGTAGGGTCATTTTTTGGTTTCTATTACGATGCTATGTTAAGGACTAACATTTCATCTTACATCAACATTGTACACTAATCAAAATACAAATTCCTGTTTATCTCTTGAATGTCATAGAGTGGACGCGACCCCTTTCTGCCTTTAGGAATGGAACTCTTCAGAAGAGTTCCTTTCCAAAAGGGGTTAGGTCCATTTTTCATCAATACTGAGTTTTTCACCTTAACCTAGAGATCACACGCGAAAGTGGTTAACATTAGTAAAGAAAAACAAGTTTTGTTCCAAACGGGGTAATTAGGTCCAGAAAAAAAAAATCGAAAATTCATAGAAAAAACAGAAAGCTTGTAGATTTTGTAAAGGGTCGTTTTGTGTTTTTACTGTGATGCTCTATAAAGGACTACAATTTCATCTTACAAGCAAAATAAGAAATCCCTTCTTTCTCGGAATTTTCCCAGAGTTGACCTAACCCCTTTTGGAAGGGAACTCTTCAAATGTACTAGATCCATATAATGGTTGTGCCCTGAATGTGCAAGTGCAGTACGAAATAACGCGGGCTCTGAATGCTCACAGCGATCGGGGTCAGTGCCCTAATTTGCCAACATGCTCATCCGTTTTTGACCAGCCATGCAAACGAGCAGTTGGTTTGTTAATTTATACCTATTTGATAAAAATCGTGCCGACAGTGCATAACAACACAGTGATAACGGCACGCTTACTAACATCACAATGCTTGCTTACGTGTCGTTCTTACAGTTTAAACCACGGCCGAAGTTCATGACAAATTCGACTCGATATCCCTAAACCTTTATCGTTTGGTAACTTTACTTTACATCTCAAACATATGTTTAAATTATGTATATTCATATTTGGTCTGATCTCCACTCACCTTCACATTTTCTGACAATTGTATGAAATTTCGCAAATGCATTATTGTTTGACAAGTCTTAGTGCATCCAGGAGAGATAAATTGCAATACGTTGATATCTTAGCAATTTTAGTACCATAATCCAAATCGTCCGAAAGACTGATATAAATATCCTGTACGTATTGGTAATCTATGGGTTTAACCATTGCAAATAAGTGCCCCCAACATTTGTTTTGAAAAGAAACAATAAAATACATAGGATATTTGTTTGAATGAAAACAAAACAAATACAGAAGGAGTGTCCCTCAATAATTGTTGTGCCCCCCCCCCCAAATTAGTCAGACCATGATTCGCCATTGGTTTTAGCCCATTGACAGTTTGGGGAGGCATTAGGGATGTTATGGTGCTTCCCATAATGCAACTTTATCATTGTAATAGATTCCCCAGCCCCAATAACCCGTTAAACCCCCGTCACATCTACCACCGACTTTAACACGATTGCACTGCGCTCTTAATCCCCATGCATAAAATCAAAAGCACAGGAGAAGCGTGTGAGAAGCGTGTCGGGGTCGTGTGCAGAGCGGCGTGCATTGTTCTCTATTGATTAGATCGTACACTTTTCACGGCGACCAAGGTAAATTAGCAAATTGGCAACGCAGTGGCCAATGAATGGAAAGATTATCACACATTGGTCAGTATATATCGTTCCGTGAGTCCACATACAATAGTTCGCTGAACAAAAGACGACACTCCACGACTTCCACGATCATTTTGGACATGTGCAAAACGAGCGTGGCTACTCGGCGACCTCATGAATGGTTCAGGGGCTATGGTATGTGCATGCATGGGAGGATATCTTGTCACACAAGTGTCATTCCCAAGTTGAACAATAAACATGCTTGCATATTTATCCCAGTGCTTGTGGTCACAGGTTATAATGGCATGTCCTTGTAAAAATACAATTGGGGACAATTCAATGTTGGAATAAAAAGTGGCATGGTGGTATGAGACTTGCTTGCATGATGCTCAAATGAATGGGGACGTACGCATAATCCTATATATGCACTATAAATAACACAGATTTCCCGCAAATATATGTTTTTTGTCCCGGTTCTCGGCGACACGTTCCCAACATGCATCCCCAGCAAAAAAAATAAATACATCAATACAAAAATAAATAAACGGTCGCAAACAACAATTTTCGTACATTGTTTGTAAAGCTAACATTAAGGAGGTTTAGTTTTAGTAGAGAGGGCGCTGCACATCACAATCTATACTGATGAAACATTCATCCCCAATTTCCTAAAAGTTTGGTCTCGACATTATAACTATCGGGTGCGGTTCGTTATTCCGCGGGTTTGTTATTCCGAAGGTTCTTTATTCCGAAGGTTCTTTATTCCGAACATGCAATTTCCTATACTTGAAGGCTCGTTAGTCCGAAAAAGAAATAAGGTTCGTTAATCCGAACATGTGTTGCATTATTCCGAAGGTTAGTTATTCCGATGGTTCGCTATTCCGATGGATCATTATTCCAAAGGTTCGTTATTCCAAAGGTTCGTTCATCCGAAAACGAAATCAGGTTCGTTATTCCGAAGGTGTATTAGTTCGAAAACAAATTAGGGTTCGTTAATCCGAAAAAAAAACGGTTTGTTTTATTACTGTAATTTGTGGTTTGTTTATTGAATTTACAGCCGGCAATAAGCATACCCCTCCCCCTTTCCCTCTCCTTGCCAGATCAATTAAACGAAATAAATTGATGTTATCATTTTGATTGAAATTATAGCAATATGACAAGCATAGTTTATTTTCGGATTAACGAACCCGATTTCGTTTTCGGAATTGGCGAATCTTCGGATTAACGAACCTTTCGAAAAACGAACCTTCGGAATAACGAGCCCGATTTCGTTTTTCGAATAGCGAACCTTCGGAATAACGAACCTTCGGAATAACAAACCTCCGGAATAAAGAACCTTCGGAATAACAAACCTAAGGAATAACTAGCCTTCGGAATAACTAACCTTTGGAATAACTGAACCTTCGGAATAACGAACCTTCGGAAAAACGAGCTGTAAACTAACTAGCATTATACTACTACTACTACTACTACTACTACTACTACTACTACTACTACGACTACTACTAATTATTCGACTACTACTACTACTACTACTACTACTACTAACTACTACTACTACTACTACTACAACTACTATTACTACCATTACTGCCATTACTGCTACTACTACTACTACTACGCTGAAGAGATAGTGAACAATAATAAACCTCCCCTTACGAAATTTCCCCCTCCACCCCACTTCTCAAAACATACACGCCTAGAGCATGTGCCATGTACTGTAGCAAAATATATATATTTTTTCTAAGTACGAAAGCGCAGGAGAAGCGTGGATAAGTCGTGGGGAGAGCGTAGAGCAAACGATATTGTCACATTGTTATGAGCTATAATTCCAGGTACACAGAGCGTGTACAAAGAATAGCTTGGAAAGAGCGCGAGCAAGCTACCATTGTTTCGATAATCCCTCGGTTTATGGGCGTTGGCTCTGCGCTTTGATCAATGTTTTGTTTTCTAAGTACGAGATCGCAGGAGAAGCGTGGGGAGGTCGTGGGTCTAGTGTGACGGTACAGTTAGTAATAATGTCATCATGTTATAACTAATTCAATATATATAAATTGACATCTGTCCTTATTTCATAAATATGCAAATAAGACAATTCGAATGTATTTACGAAAAGTTGCACAGGGTTGCCGATGCGGCTTACTCGCTTTAGAACAAAAAAAGAAACATAATGATTTGTGATCCTACATGCGAAAGGCGCTATATATAAATGGACAAGTAGTATTACTAGTAAAAAATGTAATTTCTGAGGTAAATATTGGTATTATAGTAAAACACATATATTTAATTCATTTGTTTATTACACCTTCAACCCAATGCCTAAAATCAACTCACCCACATTTTGTATACAGCCGAATAACCTAAAATGGATTTAAGTTAACAGGATATTTTTAAAAGTTCCATGTCCATACATTCATAGTTAATGAATATTTTATATTTTGTTGCCTGTAGTACCTTTTGCAACCGAAATTTCACATACCAGATATAGATAAAATGTTATGTCATCAGATATTTTACGGATTTATATTTTCTGGCTATGGGGTTGATGGGGGTGTGATGCAAGGTCGAGGTGGCCTAGGTATTTGACAATGCCCTGCCCCATTTAGCAACCAAAAAATAAACAAGTCAACATCTAACCACTTTCGGCTGCAGAAGGTACTACATCCACAAAAATATAGACATTATTAATTCATAAAAAATAAATGTACGAATCTTGATTTGTTTAAATAGTCGCTTAAGTGTTGTACCATATAACAGTACAATGTGGGGAAACATCATTCCCATCTGACATTGCTAACTATGATAATCAAACAATCTGATTTTTTCTCAGAACTTGAAATAATGGATGTAGTACCTTTTGCAACCAAACTCTTCATATCTCAAAATTTATTTCACCGATTTTGGTCATTCAAACGGGAATGGATGCGCAATTTTATTAAACACAATATGAGTGGTAAAAAGTTATCATAAGCGTTACGTTTTCATCATCAAAATATATTTATACATACAATTGTACCCCCAAAAAAGTTCCACTTTTATTTTTTTTGTGTATGTGAGTAAGATTTTGAAAACCGATTCCACTGTGAACAATGCAGCTGTAGTACTTGCATTACTGTATCGGATTACGTAATAGATTAGTGAATTACGCCAGCTAAAATAACGATGAAAACAAGACAAGACTTCGGCCATTCTAATCTCCTATAATTTCATATTGAAAGGCCTATTGTTTTAGAAAAAATGCATGATTTTAGAAATTGTGTCACTTAGAACAATTCAGCAGTTACATAATAGATTTGTGTGACGGATAATTTTCAATAACGATGTTTACTCGTATAAAAAATG
>JAUELG010071122.1:0-11012 GCA_031471515.1 Dendraster excentricus | reverse complement strand
TGTGCTCATGCGAAAGCAGCGAAACTGTTGGACTTCATGACCAGATGTATGTCAACGTCGAAGTCAACTCATAAAGAGCCGCGCCGCGCCGAGCTATGGCCGGGTGGGCTGTCAA
Source organism: Dendraster excentricus (assembly GCA_031471515.1). NCBI lineage: Eukaryota > Metazoa > Echinodermata > Echinoidea > Clypeasteroida > Dendrasteridae > Dendraster > Dendraster excentricus. The sequence goes on along the minus strand of JAUELG010071122.1, from coordinate 10,897 downwards.
AGTAACTTGTAAACAAAAATGATGTGAATTTTCGGATACCCGGTCTCCGCCCGTTTTCCCCGACTCAAACCCGGGTTGACTAAAACCCGTAATGACTCAGGCCTACTTGCTAGTCTCATTTTCAAAATTTTCAAATTTTACATGGCCAAACAGAAAATTTACTGGCCCTCAAAAAGACCAATGTGAATCTAAATACAAATTAATCACCCTAGGTTATCTCAAGCTGCTTGGCAATTTTCTTGCTTGTTTATTGATGAGTTTTCTATTTGCCCTTTTGGTGAACATGCCTGTAACTTGATTTTGTATTTTCATTGATACCATTTCTTTAGTGATATTTTATTTGGTTATAGAGATATCTCAGTAAACATGCAGATTATAGATTATAAATTATTTATTTATCTCTTTAATTATATTTGTGGGGGGGGGGGGGGAGGGAGCATTGCCAAACACATGATTAACTTGCGTGCAAAAAAATATGTCAAACAAAACATAAAACAAAACAACAATATTTCATTGTACATATGTTCTAGTATAGATGAGAAATTATGTTTTTCTATCTCAAAAATTGCAATTAATAGTAAAAAAAAAACTGGTAAAAGTAAAACAGAAGTTATGGAAACTGCTGTTTTCCTCTCACTTACAGGAGAGACCAAGTGCCTCATGCTGCAGCTGCTACGTGGAGTGCATCATCTCCATGACAACTGGATCCTCCACCGGGATCTCAAGACCTCTAACCTCCTCCTCAACCACCAGGGGTGTCTCAAGATCGGCGACTTTGGTCTAGCGCGGGAATACGGTTCCCCGATCAAACCCTATACATCGATCGTGGTCACGCTTTGGTACAGGGCTCCGGAACTATTACTTGGGACCAAGGTATAGTTATATTAACAAGCACTAGGTTAAAACAAGCATAGCTAGATTGGGAGATAGTTCAATTTATCAGGGGTGTCTCAAGATCTGGGAATTTGGTCTGGCTCAGGACCTGATTAAAGGGATAGTTGAGTTCTGGTGAAGAGAGTACAGTTTTGGTCAAACTGAATTTTAGTAACCAAAACATGCACCATTACATTACAAACTAATAGCTTTAACTCTACCATGCTTGAAAGGAATTCAAAATTACAAACGACTGAGTAAAAAGTCTGTTATCATTCAAATAGAGCAGTTAAAACTCAAGATGGCGCTCTCTGAAAACTCATTAGTTTAAATAATTTTGAATGAAATATTGTACATGTGAAGGTTTGTAAAAATAGTGATTAGATAGATGATCAGCATTAACAATTTTTTTTTTGATTTTTAAAAAAGAGGACGCATTAAAAAAAATTTGCAACGATTCGTTCGAAATTCTCTAATAAATATGGGGCCCCACATTTATTGCAAATGGTTACGTTTATGGATATTTTAGGCATTTCTGAACCAATTTTGATTAAATAAAGTTTATTCTGTCATTATGCTCTTTCAAATTTTACACTCAGTTTCTTATCACAAAAATATTATTATGTGTAGCGCCCTCTCTACCAAAAACTCAAGTTTCCCTTTAATTTTCCCTTAACTTTCCACTTTGGTTCAGGGTTCCAGAACTACTACTCGGGACCAAGATATGGTTATAACTGCACTAGATTAAAACAAACGTAGCAAGATTGGGAGATAATTCAATTTATCAGGAGTGTGTTAGGGTTAAGATTTGGTGACGCGATTAAAACCTACGAGTTGATCATGGTCACTTTTGGTACAGAGCTCCAGAACTACTACTCGGGGACCAAGGCAGGATCTTTGTCAGGGCAGATGACAGTTACTACAAATAAATAACAGAATATATATCAAAATTAACACATGTATATGGGAAAATGGGTTAATTTTGACTTGTGTTTGAATTGTTCTCTTCAGGTTTACTCAACGCCCATTGATATGTGGTCGGTCGGATGCATCTTTGCCGAGTTCCTGACGATGAAGCCCATCTTCAACGGACGATCTGAGATTGATCAGTTGAACAGGATATTCAAGGTAAGTTAAAGGCCTGGGGGTGATTCACAAAGATGCTAAGATGGTCAGAAATATTATGGAAAGCCATTAGTGTCTTGAAACAGTTTTGTAAAAGTTATGTTGAAATGCTTAATATGTTGATTCAAATCATATTTTATTTTCTAATTCATGACCTTTACATGAAATTCATGAAATCTTGTTGTTAATTAGAAAATATATTGAGTGAACAATTTATGCATTTCAACATAAATTTTACAAAACTGTTTCAAAACACTTACGGCTTTTCATAATATTTAGGACAATTTAGTGCTAAGCTCAACTTAGGATCTCTGTGAAATACCCCCTGTACATATAGCAGCGTTTTGAAACCACTGAAAACGTTTGTTGATCCCACCAAAATGAAATCATCAATACTGATACCGAGGCTTGTTTTGTGTTGTGCTATGAACAGGTCTCTCAACACCCCAGAAACATAATCCACATAAGATGAAATTACAAGTTGAACCATTAAAGGGACTTAGTAACATTGTCCAAATCCTAAAAATTTAATTTGAATTTTAGCGGCTCCCTCATACCTTGTTTCATTTGTATTGGCAATAAAATCATGGGACAGGTTTTGGTTTTTAAAATTTCCCTTTCGTTACAAAGATATGTGCAATTGAAGTGTTCAGTGTTCAAAAACTCAGGCCGAGTTTTAGAACCATGTACAAAGTGTATGCAGTGAGTTACTGAATATCACTTTGTATTTTTCCTCATAACTCAGCCATGCAATGTCCATTTGACCTGAAATTTACACACAATACCCTGTGGACATATCAGATAGCAGCAATATGCATTACATCAACCATTCATCACTTTTTGCACATGACAACAAAGTTAATACTAGATCCCTCTAATGGAAAACAAAAACAAAAAGGCTTGAGAGAACTGCTGAAAATATGCAAATATCTTATTTTATTACATTGGGGCATTTATTTCCCTCCCAACATACTCTACCTGCACAGTGTGTTAACAGAACATAAGTGATTCCCTTCACGTTTGTATCTCAATCATTTTACAACTTGTCTAACAATCTGGACATCTTGTGTTAAATTCTTGACAAAGCCCTACTTTAAAATTTTTTTAATTTTTTCTAATTTTTAATTTTTTTATTTATTAGTATTTTTTATATTTTTATTTTTTATTAATTAATTTATTTAATTATTATTTTTTTTAAATTTATCTATTTATTTATTTATTTTTTTTTTTTGGGGGGGGGACTAAATGTTCATTTATAAAATTGTCCAACAGTCGAACAGTCAAACCTGTGTATAGTGGCTACTAAAGAAAATAAAGAGGAGTGGTCACTGTAGACAGGTTGACTGCCATAGACAGGTGGTCACTGCCATAGACAGGTGGTCACTGTAGACAGGTTCATTCCATTGTTCTCCTCTGCAGAGGATCATGTTTAGCGGCCTCTTTAGGCAGGTTGACTACTATAGACAGGTTTGACTGCATATCATGGCTACTTTTTGTTACGTTTGTGAAAAACTATTCTCTCCTTTCTTGTTTGTATGGTAGGAGCTGGGTACGCCCAGCGAGAAGATCTGGCCTGGCTACAACGATCTTCCCGCGGTGAAGAAGACAACGTTTGCCCACCACCCCTACAACAACCTCAGGACTAAATTCGGCACCTACCTCACGGACATTGGCTTTGAGCTACTCAACCGGTAAGATTGGATTATAATGATCATTTGTGTAGCTGTTATGAAAGTCCTTTGTCAAAAAGATACCACCCTTAGAACAAACTTGGGAGTAAATTTTGCACCTACCTCACTAATAAAGGCTACTGAATAGGTGAGACACTTTTCTAGAGAGATTCTTTTAGGTTAAATTCAACCCAAATTACTTTGTACACATCTCTAATAATTGGTTTTGATTTTTCCAATGTCTCTAATTATTAAATTATTTTGAGATTGAATCAACAATATTTGTACCTGATGCGATATTAAGTACATATTTGTCCTCCTTTACACAGATTCCCAATGTACGACCCGGTGCAGCGCATAGGTGGAGAAGATGCAATAAAGTACCCATACTTTACGGTATTGCCGCAACCGATCTAAGAGTCAATAACTTTTCCAATGTCTCCCAAAATTTTGAGTCATTTTAAGGTTGAATGGACAATTGAGCTGTATTAAAGGATTGAATAGGTCTAAACAAATCTTGCTTGTTTTTGTCTTCAGATTCCTAACGTACAACCCGATTTGGCGGATAGGCGGAGAAGATGCAATAAAGCACCCATACTTTGCAGTATCACCGCAACCGATCTAAGAGTCAATAACTTTTCCAATATCTCCTGAAATATCAAGTCATTTTGAGATTGAATGGACAATTGAGATGTAATAAAGGATTAAATAGAAACAAATCTTGTTTGTTTTATTCTTGACAGATTCCTAACGTACGACCCAGTTCGGCGCATAGGCGGAGAAGATGCAATAAAGCACCCGTACTTTGCGGAGTCGCCGCAACCGATCCAAGAGTCGATGTTTCCGACATGGCCCGCCAAGAGTGAGATGGCACGCAAGCCCAGGAGCAGTCCCCTGGCTCCCGAGGGTGGGGCGCAGTATGCCAAACTGGTGAGTTGTTGGTCTCAGCTCAATAAATAAAGTTTCCAGTTGGCTTCATAGTACGCAATATATCGAGGGCTTAGAGCCACAAGTCCGTACCTGCATTTTTGGCAAATTCAGATTTTGGTATCAAAATTATCTGAAAAATGTGAGGTTTTTCAGGGACACAAAGCCTTATCAGCAGTAATTTTTTTAAAAACATTTTTTCCCGTTACCCGTATCCTAAAATCTGAAACCGTTAACTTACCTCACGGTCGGAGATCCGATGAATAACCTTTTCACTACAGCCTTACTTCATACCACTTTTTTAGTTACAATGTGTAGTAAATCTTCCACCTTGAAACTGCCTTCAAATCTGAAAACCTTGTTTTCTCAAATGGCCAAAATGCAGATATGGCCTTGTGGCTTTAGGCCCTTGATATATATATAAGCCCTGCAATTGTCAGTAATGAATGTTTTGAAAAAAATTGGTGTTTTATGTTCTCAAAATGTCAGATTTTTTAATAGAAGATATCAAATGTAGTTAGTTTTTTTTATTAGTGCGCTTTATGAATATTTATATAAATATTGATTTGAAGATTTCTGTAAATTTCCTACGTAGTACTGTTGCAATATTGGAAGATGTAGGATTTGCAAAGAGAAAGAGGCCTCCACTATTCACATCACTTTCAAAATGTTTGACCAATCATCTCCTTCTGTTATCTAACACTCACAGGAAAAAGAGGAGGAGAACTCTGGATTCCGGATGAATCTTCCCACTCGAGGCAGCTCAGCGCAGAGTGCCGGTTTCAGCCTCAAGTTTTGATGGAACATTAACTGTGAAAATGCATAAAATGGACGACAGTTTAGTCGCCATTGAATTGTTGCTGGATGATAGTATACTGGCAATAATTTTCATTAAGCTGCGGAACATTGGACTGGTGGCCGAAAGCACGATCATGACCCAAGACCAGCCCTAGATCCACTGATCTAGATATGCTTTACGGTTGAAACAGTTGAATGAGTGCTCTGCTACGTTCTGTTGATGTGTAATTCCAGCATATTTACATCGATGAGTTAGAGCCAATGTTTCTATTATTACCATGGTAAATGTCGCTGGTCCGTAATCAGGCCCCGTTCCGAGAAGACAAAACGCCAGATTCAGTCTCAAGTTTGTATAAACATTAACACTGAGATACATGCCTGCCCAAAATGGACAGTATTGTAGCTGTTTGGTATTCCATTGCTTGTATGATGTCGGCAACAACTTTCAGGTTTGAAAAGAATCTTCAATTTCATCAAGAATTTTCCAGAATGACGAGGAAAATATTAATAGTCAAATAAGGAGAGCGCAGGATTCAATCTCAAGTTTTGATGAACATTCACTGTGAACGCCCACTCAGTACTGATTCTACTGGATTGAAAGTGCAGACCATCAAGATCAGAAGAGAAAAGGAATATATAAGTTTCTGCCTAAAGTTTTGTTGAACGTTCACTGGGAAACACTCGCTCACAATATGGACACTTTTTTGCTGTTACTGTATGTGCAACAATCTCCATGAATGTTCACTGTGAAATACTATGAACTGCACAAAGTTGATAAATGTTGTAGCTGTCAAATGTTTGTTGCTGTTTTTATATCTCCAACAATCTTCAGTTTTGGCAAAATCCTTCCTGATTTTAAAAGGCAGACCATCAAAATCAGGAGAGAAAAGAAATGTAGGTTTTTGCCTCAAGTTTTGATGAACATTCCCTGGCAAACACTATATATGGACAGTTTTGCAGCCGTTTCATTGCTACTATTGCATCTGCAAATATCTTCAGTTTTCATGAATTTTCATGAATGTTCACTGTGAAATGCTATGAAATATGTTCTAAATACTGCATTAAATTGCTTCTTAATCAACTAGCCATGATTATTAAAATAAAAAGCTGACTAAAAAGCTGAAAATTCATTGTGTCTGCCCATCTTCCATTAACTTCCAAAAATCAAAGGAAACTATATAAACAAACTTTTTTTATTCAAGGGCAGTTCAGCAATGTACATGTACATGTTTAATTCATTATATCTGCCTATTTTCGAATAACTTCCAAATCAAACGTATATACTATGGAAATTAAAGGTAGTTGGGATCCGAATATGAGATGGACGGCGCCATCTTGCGCGCAGTGCGTACTGCACAATGAATCCGCATTGTGTGGTGGAAAAATTGTTGTTTTCTTCCATGTCGAGCTGTAGCTGTAGAGTGATATATTGAATAGTAAATAGTTTACTCATGAAATTATTTCACTTGCCCAACTGGGCCACTGAAAAAAAGAATGTGTGGAACCCTGGATATGGTCAAAGCCATTGTTTGAATGTTTTCGTATTACATCAATATTTTCCACATATTTGATTTAGTCTTAAGCCAGAATTAATTATGTGGTTTTGGTCACTGTTTTTATTCCAATCTTGTCAAAAGAATGTATCAACCCTTATCATGTATATTATGTATTTTCATCATTTTGTAAAAAAAAAAAAAAAAATGTATGAAAAAAAACTGTAATAAATAATTGAAGTTGACTTGTCTTCAAAACTTCTGTTTTGTTTTTGTGTCTCTTATTTCAACGTTATAAACAAGAACTAGAAATATTTGGTTTATTATTTAAAGGCATTCTATGTCTTTGACATGACCTAACTTACTGCAATGTACATGTATCTATAAAACACAACAACCATCTATCATGATGTCCATTAACATGAACAAGTTATAATCTACATGTACATGTATTATGTTTAGCACAGATTTGGGAAGTCAAAATCGGCTCTTATTTACGTAAAATTGATATTGAAATTTCTATCAAACTTTTGGATTTTGACCCGGATGATGTAAAAGCCCAATCCCAGTTTGGGGAAAGCTGAATACATCTATATTGATCAATATTGTTGAATACTTGTTCAGACCTGTCCGCGCCGCTAGCGCTGGGGAGATATCTCATGTTATTGCATGTATCCATACCAGATCAATTTAAAATTCTGAAAATAAGACCAATTAGACAGGTTTCCTGGCCAAATTGTATAATCCCAAGTTAGTAAAAACTAAGTTCTGTCACAGGGTTGGTAATAAGAGCGTACATTTCAGTTTTAAGGGGTGGGACGTTTCCCACTACTGTCCTTTACCTTTAACACCACAATCGCTACCACCAACACTCGCAACCATCACCATCATCATCCTCGGCAACAGCATCATGATTACCATAACCACAATATTATCTTCATTTACCTTAACTCATCTGTTTTTACCTAATTTACTTTGTATGACAGGTAAAATGTAAACAAAGAAAGGAAGAAAAAACATTGTTCATAATACTGATTTGTTTGTGAAATTTACTGCCTTAAAGTATTAATCATATCTTGTTGTTAATCATTAATTTTTCACTAGGGCAAAGAAAAATAGGCTTCGCCCTCAAAACCCCAAAACATCCTGATTACTAGACTGGTGCTCATCCATTGAGACAAAAAGACTCTTGAATGGGGATGTTCCTATGAAACCATTTCAACGCTGTTTAACTAATTAAGAATGTACTCTTATTCTAATTATATGTTTTAATTAATTAAGAATTCACTCCTTTGCGTTTGAGTGAATTTATGACTTTTTTCTTTACATGTAAATGGAAAATTACAATATAATGAACATGATCAATTATCTTACTGGAAAATATAATCCAAGAAACAAAATAAAAAGCAGAGTATAGATATAGATCCAATAATCTACTGAAATAAAGATTACAAAAGGTCTATTAAACATGCTAAATCAAACTTTTTTTTTTACATGTCCACATCTATAGTGAGGTGAACAACTTGCATGTATATATCTAGCTTTTTGATATTTTTAAATATTTCCTTCTTCCAATGCTAGAAATAAAATAGAAAGGTTTGTAAGAGATGCATAAAATGTGAATGGAGATTAAAATCTGTCTAACAAAGGTAACATTTTGGCCCAAATTTTAAAATTCTTAAAATTTGACTTCCACATTTCCTAGACAAAGTTAAACAAAGCCGCACCGAAGGATAAAAGAAAATTATATCTACTAAGCATAAAACATTTTACTGTAAATAAAGCAATAAAAAGAATATTCCGTCCTTAAAAAAAATAAAAAACCCAAAACAGACAGATTTCCTAAAAAGAATTTAATAAGCAACATAAAAAATGATTTAATTATGTGAGAATCCCGTTCACTAAGACAAAAATCTGAAAACTTATTAATGAACATATATGTTACATTACTTTCAAAATTAAAATAATTAAGACTAAAAAAAAAAGAATGCTTCCTATTTCTCAAACAATCTGATGCATGCTTATCCACGGTCATGCCTTGTTTGTTTGATATTAACAATAGGAAACCATTTCCCTTGTGGCATGTGGTATGATATACAAAGTAGTGAACAAAGTAACGGTTTTTGTTGCAAGGAATCAAAGAGAGAACATAGAGGAGATGATAGATATGAAGATGATATTCAATGTGGTTATTGTATTAATTGTTTATGTAATGGGAAAAGGTGGGGCAGAATATATGTTTGGTTATAAGTAAAATGAAGAAAGCCTGTTGTACAACATGAAAATGATGAATGTGATTAGTGTGGAAGTTCATCTGTATCAGTACTTCAAAACAATTAGCACATTAATCTTTTGAGGTAAAAATTTAGTTTTGTGATCACAATTAAGTTTTAAAAAGCTGATTCTAATAAATTTGAACTTTGTAAATACAGGGAAACCCCATTATAATGAGGTAGTCAGGACCATAGATTTTCCCTCGTTATAAGCGGTACCTCGTTATAAACGGCAGAATCAATAACGCAAATTTACAATCGGGACCAAAGGATTCTCTGCGTTATAACCAGTCCCTCGTTATAAGCGACCTCGTTATAATGGGGTTTCCCTGTACAGTAGGTATATATATATTTTTTTTCTCAAAAGTAAGAAGTAAGTAGATTGCAAAAAGGTGATAATGGAGAAAAATGACCGATGTGTATAACATAGATGATGTTGATTGTATGTATCCGCTTCCGTGGTGGTGTAGATCATACATTTGGTTTGCAGTTGCACCATGTAAGAGAGGAGGATCAGTTAGTCCTGAGAAGGACCGTTGGTAATCTTTCTAGGAACTTCTTTGACCGTCTGGCGTCTGCCATCACTCCCAACAACGGACAGTCGACCCGTTTGAAACATCGGTCTCCTCCTACCACCAACCATCTCCTTACAATACCTATATGGACGATGTAGCTCTTATTAGAGCTACAAGCTCAAGAAATACCAATAGTCCTTTCCAAGACATACACACAGTCCCCTCCAGGACTACCGCAGTCCTATTTCGGACTATCCTAGAAAGAACATTAAACAGTAATTCTCAGGACTTACGAAACAGTCCTCTCCATGACTATCAAAGTCCTATTTAGGAATATCCTAGAACCAAAGAGTCCTTCTCGGAACTTACCAAACAGTCCTTTCTAGGACTACCACAGTCCTATTTACGACTATCCTAGAAAGAATACCAAGTCCTTCTCATGATGACTGTGAAATTCCCCTCTCATATATGGTGTAACCACAAAATCCAAAGATGCTACAGTGGGACCTCGCTATAACGAGGTCGGATATAACAAAGTCCTCTCGTAACGAGGTTATTTTACTGATCCCAGCTCTTTATACTTCTTTTTTTCCCCCCCTGATGTAATAAGAAACCTGATATAACAAGGTAAATTTCATGGTCCAAAGGACCTCATTATAACGAGGTTCCACTGTACTACATGGATGACAAAATGGTAACCGAGGGGTCTACTTTCAAAACTACAATGATATGATATGTGAAAAGTTAAAAGTGATAAATGAAATGGAAAATGGCTGATGCACTCTATGCCTAAATAGATGATATCATACAACTTGATGGGTAGTTTTTGTTGATACACTTCAAATGAAGATTTTGATGAATAGGTCTATGATGCACATCATACAGCAAAGCTCGACACTCGCTCTGGCCCGCTGGCCCGGGGCCAGCAAAATGTGTACAAGTTATATTTTGGTGGTCTGATCGATCATGCAGATTTAAAAATCTTGTTTTCTTTTATGTTGTGCTTCATCTGTAATCACAGGTTTGATTGGGAAAGAGTGATATTTTGAAAAGTAAAAAGCTTATTCAATTTTGGTGCCAGTAAGTTTTATTTTGGGCCACCAGAATAGGGGAAAAAACTATTTCACTGTCCCGACCTTTAAAGGCGAGTGTAGAGCCCTGCGATACAGTATAAAAAAGACAGCCTAAAAATGATGATTATACACACAAAAAAGCATGTAGAT
>JAUELG010071010.1:0-17493 GCA_031471515.1 Dendraster excentricus | reverse complement strand
ATTATGACTGGCTCCAGACACCCACAAACCATACACAGATGTTTACTCATGGGACTAGTCCAGAGGTTGGGTTTGGCTTTTGGGGGTATAAAAATGGATGTGTTCACACACGCATGCATGCACGAGTTACGTCTCCGTGAAAAGAAATTAGATGAGTTCACATGCATGGGTTACGTATGTTCATAATATTAGGGCACTTGCTATAATTACACAAAATGATGCAAAACAATTTCCCCCATTAACAATGGGATCCTATAAAAAGGGCAGGACTGTATTAGATTGTGTCTGACCTTTGACCCCTGTGCCCTGTGGCTGCTGTTGACCTACATCTGGGGTCATCACTGTGTTTGCCTCACATGTCCTTATGAGGTCACACTAGAGTCTAGAGATAAACATCCACCGTAGCAACATAATGTACCATGCATTAACTCTAATGTGAATCGGATTGATCTGATACATGTAGGCAACAGGTTAAGGGCTAGTTATTCTTCCAAGTTGGTCATATTAGTGAATATAAACTGGCTGATTATTCATGTTCTATTTATACACTATGGGGCATGCATCATAATATGTCAAAATGTCTTGAAATTAAGTTTGACCATCAAACTTGACCATGCATGTCTAATGTCGATGTTAATATGTTATTATACACAATGTTATGAATAAATTTTTTGTAAAATGAGAAAATTTCCCCAAGACAATGGGACCACCCTGCCAGGCCTGGATTATATTTTGTCTGACCTTTGACCCTAATGTCCTGTGGCTGCTGTTGACCTCAGTCTCAGGTCAATGCTATGTTTACCTCACCTACCATGTGGGCTTTTAACCCATTCACTACGGTAATCTCGTGGGATACATGTCAGCTCATTATGGGAAATATGCAACATTGTTTCTTAGGGTTAAGGACTCATTGTTCTTAATGTGTCTGACCTTTAACCTTTGTTCCCTCTGGCTGCTATTGACCTCTCTCTGGGGTCAATGCTATGTTTACCTCACCTCTCATGGCCTTAGGAGGTCACATAGGAGATTGTTCTAATGGGTCATGGAAAATAAGTTACAGTAATTTTGTTTATTATTTTAAAATGTGTAATATGTCTTTGAAATTACAGTAACATTGAGTTTGAATTCAAAATTAACATATTCTCCCCTTTTGTATGTCTTTTCTTTCATATCCTGTTCCGTGTGTGTGGTTCTACTACTCTCTCTACTGGTTCTAAATCAACAGGTAAGTTCAGTATAGAAACTAGATATGATGATGAGGATGCCAATGATGATGATTTTGAAGATGATTGCACGGTCTATGATGATGATGATGATTGTTGATGTTCTTTGTATAGTATCATATATTTTGATGGTTTAGCTCATTTCAGTGAAGTTGACTGACAGTTTTAGGTCCTATTTCTACTTGTTAATTTATAACACTGCATCAATATTACGTATAGGCATGAGGACAAATTGTGAAGAATTGTGGCAATGAGTGATACAATATTACCATTGATTCTTCCTGGTTTCATAAACCGAAATGCGCTCTTCAGAACTCTCGACTTCAGGTTTAGAACAGGGAAAAAAAAAAAAATGTATTTTTCAGGGGAGGGGGGGGGGGGGGGGGGGCTACTTTCCAAGCTTGCCTGCATGAAAATATGATTTCAGATTTTGAATTACATTGAAATCGATGTACATTTTTCAGGCGCTCCTTTTGGCATTGCAGGGCAAAATCGCCCTGAAAACCTGCATCATTTTTGCCTAGTTAGTTTAGAAGATTGGGGGATTAGGGAGTTGTTACATTTGAACGCTTCCGATAAGATCATGAGCGCCATTATCGACATTAATCAACTGTCAGGGAGGGCATGGGTGGTTCCATTGTCTGGGGTGACACGAACGGTACCCATCAAGCAAAAAGGAATAAATCAATCAAACTTTCGGGCTCGTGCGTTGGTTGCTGACAAACGGGTACCAGAACAGGCTGCCTGTCTTGTTGCATATCGCCGTTAATGGTGATTTTCCTCCCCCTCTCTTGTAGCAATGTCTCTTCAAATATTTAGTTTAGAATGGAATAAGGGGGTTCTAGCTCCTAAATGTACGATTCAGATACTGCGACAATTGTTAACTTTACATAGTATGCTGCATGCATTAATAAAGTCGACCCCCCCCCCCCCCACTGTCCCCAACCCCTTTCATTCCATTCTTTCGCTGTGTTTTATTATCAGGAGATTAGATTTTCATGGGCCGCCGCACCACGAGACTTTGCCACTGTATGAATGTGTATCAATTCCATTTTTGTCGGCTTCTGGCCCAGAGCGTTGGTGGAGAAAGACGCCCCATTTGGCTTTTGATACCTAGTGATAAAATGTTTTCTCCTCGACTCTCTCTCTTTCCTGTCTGTCTATTTCTTTCACTCTTCTATTCTCCATTTACACCCCCTCTACCCCCCCCTTTCATTCTCTTGTTGGACTTTTTAAAGGGAAACATTGTCATAAATTATCTAAACTTATTGGAATTATCTCTGTTCTCACACACCTCAATGGATGATATGTCATACCAATAGAAGCATGGAACAGCTTTTGATTTTCCACATTTTTCTTCTGTTTGAAAGACATACTGTATATGATTGAATGTTTCAAATTTATGATTATCTACAGGATAATTATCACAGTGTAGATCAATGAGTTTGCAAATAAATATTACAGCATGTTTCTCTTAATCAGGTTACATGGTATTTACCATATAACAATCACACATTGGACATATCAAATCGCAGAAATATGCATTTTATCATCCATTTGACAGTTCTTGCATATCAACAATTTCAATAAATCTCTTTAAAACATGGGAAGGGTTGGTACACTCAGTCTATGGTCGATTTTCCCTCTTCATCCATCTATCCATCCATGTATTCATTCTTTTCTCACCCCAGCTAGCCCCCCCCCCACCCCCCACCGCTTTTTTATGTATCCATCGTTGAAAACCTGCCTTTTGTGGTGTGCCGAGTAGGTTTAGTTGTTCACAGCTTTCTGCCTCCAAGTCATCATTACCCGCACTAGCGCCCTGTTCACGTCCACACAAAGCCCCATTCAAATCAGTCACTAGCCCCTGCAGACAATATGGACCAGACCAGGGACTGAATCAAGTCTCGATGGAGAGAACGAGAGACAGAGAAGGAGAGATGCTTCGCGTGTCATGACCTTTCTCTCTTTCTATTTTTTAAACTGACAGAAGAAAGAAAGAATTTTAAAAAGCTCCGAGGAATGAGGGAAGATGAAATTAAACAGAATAAGATTATACAGGATAGGCCATTAAAAGCAATAATGAATAAATCTGATGTAGGATAAAACAGAATGAAATGCGGAGAAAAGAAAGAAAATAAGTTTAAAGAAACTAAATGCAGAATTGATCAGTCAGGCACATATTTTGGGGCTGTCATAGTTATTATGTATTGATGTATCTTGCAGTTAGTCATTTCTGAAAGCTACGCAAATTTGAGGTTTTCCACGTAAATGCAACGACAGTTATACATTGTTTGCTAATTTTGCAAATCAAATGGTTGCATGGAATATGTCACTAGATTTATGTAACATTTAATTTTTAAAGTAGATGTACCGATATGTCGTTGACATAAACCTTACTGGGACTAATTTTGTTTCCTATTGTTAGATATTTATATTTTCTTTCATTATACAACATATATTTTCTTTTGCATTGTTATCAAACTTTTTGCTCTTCATCAGGAACCATAACAACATTGTGCACACATCTATTGTTAGATTGAACAGCATTATAATAACAGAAATTATCAACTTAATAGCTTTGGCAAACAAAATTAGAAGGGAACATTGGGTAACTAAACGCAATCAAAGAAACATCGAAGCCTGGTGGCTCATTAGTCCTTTGACCATCTAATAGGCCTACAATCATACCAATTATATTGGCCACTAATGGGCGGACACTCAGACACCAGTCTCCAACATCATCATACACATGTATGCAATGCAAATAGAAGGAAAATATTAACCTTTTGATTAGGGGGGGGGGGTGTAAATATTTGATCTCAAAGTTGCTATTAAGGGCAAGTCTGAAAATGCACACAAAAGCGCAACTCTGATCGGCTATAATGCTCATATTTTCTGATTACTAGTATTTATTCACAACTTGGCAATTGATTGCAAGTCCTCATGTAGCCCCACCACCACCCCCCTGTTACTAATGAAATGGTCCATTTCAAGAGTTTAACGGGATAATTCTATCTGGATATGGGTGGCATTTTGGTAGTGAATGTTGTTACGCAATTATGATGGAATTTGTAGTTTCAGTGACAAAGATAGTAGTAATATTTCCAATCATGTATTGTAAGAATTTAATTTCTTCCAATTATTCAAATTATTCTAGAAATGAACCATTAAAGATGATAAAGAGAAAAATCTGTCCAGGGGGAGGGGGGTTGTAGCAATACACAGTCACATTCATCTTGAGAGGGCTGGGTTTTCTGTACAGAAAGATTGTTTTAAAAAGATGCATATTTTCTGTATCAGCTGTGTAAGAACAATATTGATTGTAGCGACTGGTCTAGCAATCCAGAGGTCTCGGGTTCGATTCCTGGCGAAGCGTATTTTTCTTTGCTCATTTTCAATCATAATAATTCATATATAAAATATATATAGATGTAATGGAATTTTATAACTTTCATTCTGGATGTGTAACACTCATGTTTTGTGGGATGAATATAATATGATGAGGTTTTTTCCCCCTTTGCTTTCTTTTCTTCAGGGTGGTAGCTTATCCCCTGCATAAGTATTGGGTTCTCCAAAACATGAGCATGAATAGGGCGTAATAAGGAAATCTAATGCAAGTGGATTAGCCGTCTCAAACCTCAATAGGAAACTTCTTAACTCCCCTCCCGTCCCATTGTTGGGGGTCTAGTCGCCCCATTGTAAGCTGCACTCTGAAGGAGGGTTGGAAGGATAGAAGGGTGGGTAACAATGCATGGATGTTAGAGAGGATCTATGCGGCGGTGAATGGGGTTCATTTAAGAATACATTATCCGCCTATTGAGTGTGAACAGTGGGGCTGTGATCACCTATAATGAAGACAGATAATAATTATGCGGCCGAATTGAAGGGGTGTGTGCTGTTGGGGGAGGGAAGGGGGGGGGGGTCAAAAAATCTGCAAAAGAAGGTACAAGTACAGTAGTTATACATTAATTTATCCATATAGGTTGGGCAACATTTTGAAAACAAAAATACCATTGTGATATTTATTTGTGATTCTAGTACATCACGATACTCACTTTTCTCCAGAAGAAGTGCAAAAGTTATGGCATTTTGAAGGGGGGCACTCGCTAAGTGGGGGCAGTTTTGGCTGAGAATTCCCAACTGGCCCCCGTACCCCCATTACATAAAGAGAAAGAAAACGCACCCCCTGTAGTGAAAAGCCCAGTCGGATAAAGATTAATGCTACTCGGGATAATACAGTATCAAGTAATGTAATCAAAGTCGCCTCCCCGAGCGTCTTTAATTCCTTTAAATGAACATCTGTTGAAAAGGCACTAAGTAGTTTTCTCTCCCAAACTCAAAAGTTGTTTTTCTCTACCTTTATTTATACATCTAATTCTTCATTTTCCTTACTACCTCTACTCCTCTCTTATAAAAAAAAATTCTAAGTTGCTTTTTCATTTTGAGTGAGGCAAATTTAACTTTTATAAGTTACATTTACATGGACCAAAGGAGCTTAGAAAGGATGAATGTAGCGTTATTATGTTTTTAGTAATTGTACTTTTTTTACAACATAAAAAGGGGTATTTGGGCTGAAAAGAAAAATGAAAACTCAGGGGAGGGGGAAAATGCCCTCCCATTTTACGTTATTAGTTGCTCTAAATGCTCTAAATTGTAGTGGAACTAAATGTTCCTAATTGCAAGAAAAACAAAATTTGCTGGTGAATTTGTTTATTCCAAGCACTTTTCTGAATGATGTATTCTCTGTCAATTACCTTTACATGATACAGAAGGATGGGAGATTGTGAATACTCCATGCTAGTATAGATAGAATACTTTTTTTTAGGGGGGGGGGGCGCCCCAGTATCGTGTAAAAAAAAAATTGATCTCAAATCAGAAATAGAAAGTATAAATATGAATGATAATTGCTGATTTATGATTGGTAATGATGTTTTAGTATACCAGAAGGACAGCTCCACATGGTCAAGATTTTGAGGAAACAACACAATTATTTGGAAAATGCTCCTTACTGGACAGAAGGACAAATAGATAAATATTATGAATATTCTTTAGTTATTCCTATTATGTCCAGGTAAATATGTCTACCTTTCCTTGAAGAGCTTAATTCAGCAATCCGTACGGTCAAGAACTCATAGATAATTTGTATTGTAGAATTTAAGAAGTAAAACAATTTGAGTAAGAAGGTCATGTGATTATGTATAATTGTTTCACAGATGAACTAACTACTATTGACATCTAGGAAATCTACTTGAAGGACATAATACACATCCCACATGGTCAAGACAACTCCATAATTGACCTTGCAATGTCCAAATGGTCAAGACAACTCCATGTTTTACCATGCAATGTCCAAATGGTGAAGACAACTCCATGTTTGACCATGCAATGTCCAAATTAGGCCCTCCCAGACCACAAGGCCAGTGGATCTGCTTACACTACAGGATATCATTTCCAGTCGGGCAATAGGTGGGCTCCAAGGATTAGACTAGAGAGAGGAAAATTGAAATTAAAGATCTGCATATCACCTTGGTAACCAATTAGGGGTAGTCTTGGTAACCAAACAGCAGCAGAACAAATACAGGTCTTGCATTTCAGGTATCACTTTGGTGGAAAAGGAAGGGATTTATTGAAAGAGGGGGGGGGGGTTAGGGGAGGTGGTCATACATTTGTAATTGACATGTGAGGTAGGAATTGTATTAAATTTAGGGATATGTAGGCTGCATCATTCAAAGAGATGAATTTTCGTGGCTCTTTCTCCTCTAGTTCCCCATATAAATTTGCTTCAAATGTTTTTGGATGTTGCTCATAGAATTTGCAGTGTATCTTATTTGTATCTTTTCTTTTTGTGGTGGGGGATGGAAGGATAATATATTCGTAACATTCAAATGTGTACAGATATGAATCAATGTGCCCCCACCCATTCCTAGAGAATTCATAAATCATATATGAAGATGTTTGTTTTTGGAGTTGATATTCATCCCCAGAACAACAGATCATTAAACTGTTGGCTGGGAGCATAACCAGTTGCATGCCCTGCATTGCCTTCCTTCATCCGGCTGCTTTATTACGCTAACATGGGTTTATTGGAAGGCATCGCATAGAACGAGCGGTATCAACAGAGTTTACTCAGCTTCCAATATGATTTGTAGGTCCGTCTAGATGAGGAAATAATGAATTCATTTCTGTTATGTTGACTGGAATTTCTGCATTTAAATTGAAACAACAAACAAGCTACATGCCGGGCATTATCGGCACAGTTGTATTTTATTGTGTGCGTGTACAACCGAGCATCTTGATCGAACAAAATGTCAGATATGAGGACAGATGAAAAGGAATTATTTTTTAATGTTGTCAAATATTGTTTTCATTTTCTGGTGCATCTCTTTGTCCTTCAGTTTGATTCATATTTAACATGATTCCTTGCATTCATTTTTTGGATATACTGTGATGCATAAATTAGTCTTATCATTTCCAATGTTTGCTGTTTTATATATTTCTGCAATATTCTACTTCAAATTTATGCACACATGTCTTTTGCATTCATTTGTATATATGTTCTTCTAATGTTTGCTCCGTTCTTGTGAATATTTTGTACAATTCAATGTGCAATGAAGCTCTTCATTAAACATAATTTGTTTAATTTGGGTTAGAATACTGCATAAAGAAACTGATACTGTAATATTAATTATAATTACTAAATGTATTTTTGGTAAATGATTTATGTCTGCTAAGAATAGCAAGTAACCACGAATTAGGGCAGCTATGAATGAGTCAATTCAAATAGAGCCAACTGACATAAAGATAACACTTCTCTCCGCTTGTATCTACATTCTGCAAATGATGAGGATGATCGGTCAGCTGAATGGTCATCAATTTGATTCATATTCACTCCAAATAAATGCCAGCATCATCAGTGGTCACCTTCCATTTGTCCAGATTATTGATCGGGGGTGTCGCAAGGATTTTCTCTGAGGAAGGGGGGGGGGGTGGGGGTGGGTAGTACTAGGGGATTCGTTTTGGGGGAGGAGGGACTGTCTCTCTTTTTTCTCTTTGATTTATGAGGTTCTTTGATGTTTTGTTCAAAGTGGTAGTTGTTGCTTCAATCTTTGTAGAAAGAACTAGGGGGGGGGGGGGGTTGGGCACTTGGCATGCTTTGGGACATATATGTATTTTTTTATTTTGGGGGCGGGGGAAGTGCCCCTCGTTCTCCCCCTTCCTCCTAGGAGCTAGACCCATGGTATTGATCTATTGCGTCCTCTCCCATCACTCTCCCCTGCAAGGTTTGGAGTACGCTTTAGAAATCCACGTTGAAGTCAGCGACTATGTGTTGACTCGTAACAATCACGGATTGTACTGACGTGAGAAATATTCTTCAGTCCTTTTAAGTTGTTCCCCTTTCTATCGATATGCATCGATTTTGTCCCCTTTTCATTAGTATCAACTGTTCCTCATGTTAACTTTTGCGCCATCAAGTGTTTTTCTCGCTAATATCTGTTGATTCGGCGCGCTAAATGTTTTTCTAAAATAGTTTCCAATATAAGCTTTTAGCTCATGTTACAAATGGACAATGTAAGTGCAACCCTGGTGATCAAATATTTGTCCAGTTAGATTTTTAAAAAAGGATAGAGCATTCTGTTATTTATTTTATAGGTAAAGGTTCATTAAAAAATGGTGATTTTACTTGAGCCAAAAATAATATAATACCATCCATTTCAAAGCAAATTGACTTTTTTACCTGCTTTGATATAGGGCAGATGATTGATTGGAGGGTGCATACAGATATGTGCTATTGTTTGAAAGATATTGATTGAATTTTGTCTGGGGTCCAGAGGTAGGGGCTAGTTTTTGTTCACAACTTGGAAAGTCTTTTCACACCAGGGTGCGTATCAAATTGAAGCTAATGAGATAATTGATCGCATTCAGGCCTTTTGTGGTGGGTATGAACTGCAGTCTAATTGAGTGCATCAGTGTAGTATTGCTTATTTCAAATTTGGATTAATGCGTCGTATATGTGTGAATTGTAATGGTCGATTTCCAATTCATCTCCTAATATTTATGCACAACACCACCGAAAGATTAGAAATGTGTATATCATAAAATAATATTGCTGTTAATTGACCCATGGTTAATGATAACCATGGAAAGGCTGTGAGAAGTTGCTTGAATCAGAATTTACTGTCATTTATTATTGCAAATAAACCAAACAAATCTGAAATGTTTAACGAAATGTGAATGGCGGCTAAGAGAAATGTCACAAAAAAATTGAACCAGGAATGTAAATCTGTAAACGCAATCTACATATAATTTTCTGAATTGGTTTTCCATCACAAGCAAAGAGTAGACTTTAAAATGTTCCTTATTTAAAATTCTTGCAGACGTGGAAGTCTTCATTTTTTTGCTATTTGATTTGGATGAGACAAAGTGAATTGGAGGGGCTTGGGTTTCTATGGCAACTGACCTCAAAAGTCAAGGAGTGCATTCAAAAGCTCACAAATGACTAAGGTTGCCATAACGCTGGGGAAACAAAATTGACAGGGAAAAACAAGTTTTTAAAAAGGGAAAAAGGTGCAATGATGATATTATTAAGTGGTTCCCTACCAGATTTGGAAATCTACATAGAGTTTGTATACAGGGCCCACTACGATCCCACTCAGTTAAAGTTAAGTAGTATGCTTAAGTCAAGTAGTTACAACCAGAAATATGAAAAGCTGAGATTTTAAAGCAAAAAATGGTGTTCATTCCCTCTCATCTGTCCAATATAATATTCATATTTCATAATTCATACATAAATCTAAGATATTAAAAATCAACCGATATTTACTGGAAATGAATCTAGAAACGGTCCATATGCCTTGGCTATATTCTCATGTCATTTTGTTCTATCATCTCTAGCTGAGCCTGCATTCATGTCAATATCATATCTTTCCATTTTCACTTTAAATCTGTCAAGTATTGACACTACACTAGAAAAAGATAATGAATCTTGCAGTGTTCATGCCCTAGCTATAATGCCATATTTGTTCACTGTTTGCATACTGTATGATAATTTCAAACTGAAGGGAGCTTTCAAGTTGTAAGTATGTTTGAGGTCCAGGCGGGTGTTTAATTTATTTTTCATTTTTATGTTCATTTCATTTTGGGGGGTTAAAATGAAGTATTGACACTGTTCTGCAAATGAACCAAGCAGTGTACATAATTATATATCCCAGGCTTACCCTCAACAAGTTTTTTACGTTTCCATTGGCATTATCTCTCGGTCTGCGTTAGTGTCAATATCGACTCTGCCGTAGAGAGAGGGGTACTCAAGTACCTTTGAAGCGCGCACCGTGTTTAATTCACCTGCATTTGCATGTTTGCTCTTTGCTCATTTCATTCATTCAAACGTTTTTGAAGCGGTTCATTTACGTGACTACATTTTGGAGGGTTTTGTGCAAGAACGCTACAAATGCCATTTTGGGGAAATGTGTTATTTCTATCTGTAAGTTCAGTACTTAGACATGTTAGAGGAAAGGCTTTCAGCTTTAATATCACAACAATGTAAAGGAAGAGGGGACGTCAGAAATGGAGAAATATCAAGAAGGGAAGTTTCATTCCACAAAATTCACAGAATTCAAGGGTAGCAGTTGGGCGAGAGGGTCCATAGAGTCATTATCCAGAAGGGAGGATAGCAATATCAATGAGGGAAGCATTACACATAATTCCCGGAACGCAAGGCTAGCAGTTGCAGGATACTGTCCAAAGAGTCGTTGTCGAGATGCAAGGATAGACGTAGTTGAAGTGGCCCAGAGCGGCCACTCGAAGAGCTGCGTAACAGAGGCCCGTGTACAAACACATGCAATATACACGAACCCTGCCGGCAAAACATCAGCACTAACAAACTAATAAATGACTCACAAATGCGCAACAAAGCTGCACAAATGTACTACAAGAAACTAGCAGGCTTGTAGCACATTCATCCACATACAAACAAACATGTAGTCATTTAAATGAAGACAAACACTGATATACACACCTACAAAAGGAAAAAACTTGAGTATTGACCACTTACTGATGGATAGACATACATGTACACACACTCGCAAAAACAAAAGCACAAACGTACACACCTACAATTGATACAGGTGAAAGACCGACTACTCAATAGTTCAGGGCTTTGTAGGGTGGCCATTTTTAAGGGGAAACATATCCAAATATTCTTGTTACCATTGTGACGAAATGTCAAAAGTAGCCGTGTCCACCAAGTGAGAAAAAGAGAGAGGATGAACTAATAATTCTTGATTCATTTCAGTATTGTTTGACTGGATTTTTTCAACAAATAAGTGAAACATTATTTGGTTAGAGACAATACAGGGGAAGAGTGCAATCAAAACAAGACACAGAATTTAATAGGTGGTGCAATGTGTAAAATGCCCGTTTTCTAGTCAGTAGGAGGATCTGCATTACTTCTCTCTTTCCACCTTTCGCTTATGGTGCATGGTTGTATTATTATGTAAATCTGCAAAGTATCAAGAAAGCCTACCATAAAACAAGACAAATAATTGAATGGGTGGTGCAATGTGTAGATGTGCCTGTTCTGTACTCAGTATTCCAGCTATAGGTAGCAGGGTGATTAATTGATAAGTGCACCCCATATCTCGCACTTCGATCTTCTCTGACTTGAATGAGCAGTAGTAGCTGTCGTTATTGCCCACATTTATGGAGATTAATCGTTGCCATGGCATGATGTTGAACAGCCGTAAAAAGCCGATGTGAAAAAACGTGAATCCAGTGAGAGCATTCCGCAGCAAATTTCTTTTAATGGACATTACTTGTTTTCTAATAAAAACATTCATAAATACTAATACAACTACCTGCATAATTGATGTCATAAGTGACAAGGTTTTTATATATTCTTTTTTAATGGAATGATTTAGGATATATGTGTCCAAATTAGTTGCAATATATTTCCCTTTCTAATGTGCTCAGAAGCCAGCTGGTAGATATTAAATGTTTCATGATTTTTTTTTAAATATCCAGATTGGCATTTATTTGTATGAAATTAGTTTGTGAATTTTAATTAAACATTGATACGTTTCTAAAGCAATTTATTGCCTTGTGTAGAAGCAAGAAGATCACTTGATAATGATCAGAGTTTAGTAGAATTTAAAACAATTGTTTGATTTGTTTGTTGCAAAGTTTTCATAAACATGTGATATTCCAGTTTGAACTAAATTCAATCACAGCCATTTTAGAGGCGAAAACAACAAAAAAAGAAGAGATCGTAATATTGGACATGAAGCTAATTCACAAACATGTGTGTATCGTAAAACAACAGTACATCTTCTTATAGGTCAACATCATACACATACTGGTAGAAACGAATAAAAAGAATAACAGAAATTATGACGATAGTAATAACATCCATGATATGTGCCGAAGAGGAGGGAGGGATGCAAGATATTCTGTTTGTTTTCTTCATCCATTTGATCAAGAGCATATGCAAGAGATAAGAAGATTGAAAATGAAAAATCATGTAATTGCGAAAAGCAACAGTTAGCTTACCTGTGCCCGGGCAATACACCTGTACAAAGCAATACCTGGGCGGCGAGCGATCCAGCCTCAAACGAATCTAATCAAGCGGGGGTTCAGGGATTTCCAAATTAGCAGAAAAGAAAACAGACTTTATTAGCTTCTTCTGTTTGCGTATGTTATTATAGAGGAGATTGAGGAGATACTTTTCTTTTTGAAAGTTGCGGAAGGTAGGAAGGTCTTATTGCTTCTTAGAAAAGAAGAGCTGGCCCATCTACATGTATTATTGGTTCATCTTGAGAACTTTGCAGTACAATGAAGATGAAGAATACAGGGTTGCAATACAAATCTAGCTTGTATTTACTATACAAGTAATATTTGTATGAAGAGAAAAATAAAATTATGCTGAATTTCAGACTTATTTTGGATTTAAAACTTATTCATTTGAATGTGAACAAAAACAAAAAATGAGGTTCAGAGTGATTTGGCCCCAAATGATCTTCAATTTCAAAGAGCCCTTGTGAATTGCAACTGAAAGTGAATTTCTGAGTGATATATTCTTACTGAAGTTTGAACGTTTGAAACATAGACTCCCGAAATCAAAATATCAATTTCTTCCCTGAACTTAGTGCAAAGAATATCATAATGGGTCAGTGACCAACCCATATAATTAAATACACATTCTACCCGAGATATTACCCCATAAACTACCAAGCTATGTAAGCCCACTCAGTTTCGTAACACTCGAGCACCAATACAGTAATGTAAGGCTTATGTGTAGGAGCTATTAATTGGGTAGACTGGCACTGAAGCTGTAGCCTCTACAATACCGAGTTAGTTGCTGGTTGTAGTTTACTACTAGACACGAATGTGTGAAAGTGTAATTGGCAATGAGAGGGTTAAATATGCACAAAGTTGAGGATTTGTCTGTCGGTTAGAGCTGGGTGCTAAACTCCTCAAGATGAGAGGGCCTGATAACGAGGCAAAAGGTCACGCAGGTTATCCCTAATAGATGCAAATTTCATTAAATTTCCTGCGATATTTTTAGGAAGACGGCAGACCCGGGATAGAATCTAGAGAGCAGAGATCCCTTCACACTCTCCCCTGTGGAGCCGCCAGTATCATCTCTTGGTTAGTTATAATATATCGGGCAAGGCCCTACTGGGTAGGTGTCAGTGCTGTGACATAGTTATGGGATTTTTTTATTCCCCCCACCACCTTTAGTCAGAAGACCAGGAGGAGAATTTGGAATGCAGAGATACCACCACACAGTTTGCATTTGGAGCCCATGCTATCATTTGTTGGATAGCTAGCAAGGCCTAACTGGTTAGGTGTCAGTGAGGTGACATAGTTAAAGGATTTGGCTCACTTATATCCCCTCCCCTACTCCTTTAATTATTGGTGCCCCCCCCCCCCCAATATTCATAAATATTTTTGGTGAAAAAAACAAGTCACAGGTATTTGTAGGTCCCAGTCATGCCAAACATACACACTTTCATTAATAAAAAAGCTATTTTATTATTTTTTCGCCCCTTTTTATTTGCATTCATATTATCCTTCGTAATTTGTATGTGTACAAACTGATTCTACTTGGATATCATAGTGGGCCGCAGCTCTTTGGTAGCACTTTCTACTTCCAACTACTTGGTAGCTTTCAATTTTAAATAGCCCCTTTGGTGTGCATATTAAGAGTATGGAGTAGCCCCCCATCATAACTGTCCATGGAATTCCACTGTTGCTGCAAAGGGCAAGCCTAGTCTGTGCCCAAGGCTTTTTAATTAACGATGCAAACAAATATTTTCTTGCCAACCAGACAATTAGTTTATTGTGTTAAAAGAGGTAGCAATTAAACACTACACATGGACATCTTTAGTGTACACAGACTGAAATATCACCCGTCAGACAAGCTTCCACCAGGCTCTATTTTTTGAACAGTTCTATATTAATTTGTTAAAGATGGTATCTACAGTATCAATCAGCAAGATACATTCTTTTTGAATATCAGTAGATGTGTTTTATACCGCTACCATATACCTACCAGTTGAGTATGTTTAACTTTTCACAAGTTGTGGTGGATTGATAATTGCACATTGGATATCGTCAAGGAGGGAAAGTTAATTGACTGAAATGGACTGATTGGCCTTGCTCAAAGGCTAACGGTTTATTGCGGAGAATGACACAAGTCCATCTGGTTTGTATCAGCCTGCAGTAACACATGACTAACAACAGAAGAACAATGCTCCCAACACTTTTGGCTCCATTTGTATTCCCCTTCACATCACATTTTCATTAAAGGTACACTTGGGTATTGGTACTTGACATGGCCCATCATCCCCATGACACTAAATTGGTTGGTTTTAATTACATTTGAAAGTTCATTGAACAAAATATGTGAAGTGAAAATTATTCTGTTTCAAATGCTCTCATAATTTCAAAGTTTGATAACCAGGTTTTTACTCAGTCGTTTTTGTTTTATTCCTTTCGACCATGGTAGAGTTTTACCAGTGCAGGTTTTGGTTAATACAATTTAGTTTGACCCAAACTCAACTATCCCTTTAAGTACCTTATTCTTCCCCCTTTATGTATCTTTTAAATAAAAAATAACTTCACTCTTTCTGTTTCAAATTTTTTCTGTTTTTCTCTCATTCTCTCCTATTATGGGTACTTTTGGTCAAAGGTTTTAAGCACCCCATTCCCTGCCAGGCCAGGTTGCTTTGATTTAGCTCAGACCACAAATACTCACATTTCTTGTTTCCCCCTTTCCCCTTGTTAGCCACTTTCTTTGTTTGAAATTTGAGTTGATTGAGTCATTGCAGGGAGCCAGTCAACACAAAATACAACAATGTTTGTAGATGGTTAGCAAAATCAAAGAAGCCAATCGAAAACAAAATCAGAAGCATTTAACCAGTTGCCTACATAAGTACTAGATTTGGAACTCACAATTTGTTTAATACAGGGCCTACCAGGTTCCTGTAGGCAGTGCATTTGGTGAATGCTAAGTATTCCAAAGACACCAGGACATGATAGAAATAAACAAGTTCATACAAATCAATATTTTCCTTGAAAAACATATTGTGTGTTTGAAACTGCATTAAAAATAAAAATGCATTTTTAATCAAACCAGTTAAATGAAATCTAATATTTTGTAAAAAAAAAAAGATGTATTTCAACAGTATCATGTGAAACTGAAAGCAGATAACTATATTAATGAATTGCTTTGTGTATACAATTGTACTAGCATGCATGAATGAGATCTCATTCTTTGTTTGTGCCTTTTGTTGGCCGTCTAGCCAGGCAGCTATGAGGCAGCAATCATCCT
Organism: Dendraster excentricus; assembly: GCA_031471515.1. Classification (NCBI taxonomy): domain Eukaryota; kingdom Metazoa; phylum Echinodermata; class Echinoidea; order Clypeasteroida; family Dendrasteridae; genus Dendraster; species Dendraster excentricus. Next base: position 1,440 of record JAUELG010071010.1, on the reverse strand, counting down.
TCATTAATTGCCTTGTTCTACATGCCCAGATGATCCCCACTAATCAGCAATTGCTGGACGATGAAAACCAGATTGCTGCAATCCGCTAATTGACAACTTACTCCTTTGGACAGTCCCCAGCCCCAAGCCCTGTCACCCCGACCCCTCACCCCATAACCACATGCCCCCCCCCAACACACACACACACACACACACACCCCTGCATGTAAACTAGTCCATGAGTGACCCTTCCCTAATGGTTTTTGTTACTGTATCACTCTTTACAACCCCACCCCATCCCCTACCCTCGTATGCTCCTGTACACCCATCCCACCCCACCCGACCCATATCTAGCAGGAAAAACAAAACTGACTGCCCCATGTCTGGGAATTATGTAATCACATCTTGAGACCCTCTTTGTGTAAACCCCCACCCCCTTTAATAGATTCATTGCCCCTCCAATGAGTCTGCAACCCCTTCCACCCCCTTCTACTGCATTTCGTCTTTGGGTATGATGTTACATAACCACAACCTGTCTGGCGAGGCCTTGAGTCACCCCTGACCTGATATAAATGTTTGTAGTGAACGAAACAACAAGTGTATGAAATATACATGTTGCTGGGTACAATTTCAAATATGTTGATATTTTGTAAATTGCGTAAAACAGTAAATAAATTTTGAGCATTTATCAATAGCCATCTATCTAGGTAGCCTATCCTGAGGCACATAAGTAGCATTGTAAGAAGCTGATGCCAATGTTTATATTTAAAGTAAAAGCAAGTGTATGAAATTGTTGGAGAATCTGTCAACATTTGTAGTTAGAAATTGCCATAATGGTTCATTTACTGCTTGTGAAATTAATTAATTTGTGTATATTATGTAATGGTTGGCTGGGCAAAAGAAGTTTCTGTTTGTTTAAAAAAAGAAAAGGTGCTGCTGGTAAAATAACCACTTACCATGCATCACGATGTCCAAAAGGTTTCACATACGGTACTTCAGTATTTAGATAGATGTGGAACTAGAACAGTCATTGGTCATTAGTTAAGTCATGATGTATACATTACTGGTCAAATAATCAATTAAACTTCTAAATATATAGTTTGGCTCGCACTGCAATTTGAAGGGAATCAGAATTACAGGGGGAGAGACAAGAGTAAGATTTGGATCTAAGAGACATGAATAGAATATGGATGGATGGATGGATGGATGGATGGATGGATGGATGGATGGATGAATGAAAATACAATAGAAAGAATGTGGTGGGCACAAAAAATACTGATAATACACAATTGAAAAGAGTGAGGAAGAGAGAAAGATGGAAATAGATGGATAGATAGGATACTCATTGCATAAGGGAAGGGGGGGGGGGGCGATATCGTGCTTGGACACATGTTTGTGAGAGCTAATTAGCTGCTATTAGCGATGTCTGTGATCAAATAATCTAATTAGTGTGCTTCATGA
>JAUELG010070899.1:0-11017 GCA_031471515.1 Dendraster excentricus | reverse complement strand
TTTGAATGATAACATACGTTTTACTTAGTCGTTTTAAATTATTTAAACTTTTCGAGCATGGTGAAGTTATTACTATTGCTTTGTTCCGTAATGGTGCACGTTTTGGTTACTAAAGTTAAGCTTGACCAATACTCAACCCTCCCTTTAAACAGATTAATCGTAGCCTTTATCAGTTAAACATACACTTTAATTTTTAGCAAGATTGGGACCATTTTGGATTTGACCGATATGAATGCACCACAAAACGTCCCATCGGTGCAACATCATAATAATAAGGTTGTATGTCCCTGAAAACCTCATCCTTTATCATGCCAGCTCTATTTGTTATGAAGCTACACATGATTTTGATGTCAAATGGGCGGCCATTTTGGATTTGCCCTATATGGCGGCCCTAGAGGGCCACCGAGACCTAAAATCGATGAAAAACCATCATAATCAAGTTCCATGACCCTGAAAAACCCAAATTATATCAACTTTTATAATGATAGCACTATTTGTTTTTAAGCTATGTTGATTTTGATCTTATATGGCGGCCATTTTGGATTTACTTAAAATGACGGCCCCTGAGGGCCTAGGAGACCTTAAATCAGTTTAACAACATCATAATCTTGTTCCATGACCCTGAAAACCCCTTATTTATTTAACATTTTATCATGCTAGCTCTATTTGCTTGAAGCTTCACACTATCCTTTTATCTCATATGACGGATTTGCCCAAAATGGCAGACACAGAAGGCGCCCTTCTTGGTGCCCGGCAGAAATCGTAATAGTATGGTATGGACTACCTTTGGGCCAAATTTGGCGCTTTTAGAAGGATCTGCATCAAAATATCCCTAACAGCCCTGACTATACGGGACAAATACTTTATTTTGCTAACATTAAAAGTTATTCTTATTTTCCTTTTTCCCATTTACCTCATAAGTTCCTTCCTCTTCTTCTTACCACTATTTATTCTTCTTCCCTGTCTTTCTCCTCCTTCTTCTTCTTCTTATTATTATTGTCATTAATCTTTAGATCCCTTTTTAAAATTCTTCTTCTTCCTACTATCATTAATATTCTTCTTTTTTCCTTATTCATTTGCTTATTTGTCCTTCTTTTTTGTCTTTCATCTTGTTATTCTTCTTCTCAATCTTCATCTACTTTCTCTTCTCATTATTCTCTTGCTTATTTCCTTGTAATTCTTGTTCTTCTTTGTCTCCTTCTCTTACTTCTATATTCTATATTTTTCTTTTTTCTTCCTCCCTCAAATTCAAAGTTTTATTTGTTTTATTACATTTTCTGCCTTTTCCTGCCTTAGACATTAGCAAACCGTCGTTGCAGTTGTGTCAATCGCCAATCACTGCAGACCTCCAACATGCATGGGGAGTTGAGGTGACCTTTGAAATCCCGGCAGCTCATGATGATGCGGATAACAGTCTAGATGTCATCACGTCACCCGTAAACCTTAGATCACCGTTTAACTTCACTGCGGACACCGTCTGCACCTACACATTCATCGACGATGCTGGCAATAACGTGACGTGCTCGTTTTCTGTATTTGTTCAAGGTACATGACATAATACACTATGATTATAACACACTTACATAAGTGTTTAAAATAACGCGAACTGCGTGATTTTATTAATAATTAACGAAATATTGCATTCGACCCCATGTACATGTCGTTTACCGTAAACTATATTGTGAAAAAAAACCGTTTTAAAGCACTGATCGATGTCTTGGTGGGATCTTGTTTTAAAGGGCGCTTGCAATTTCAGAAAAGGAGACATTATTCACGAGTCCAAAAGATGATTTTATATATAAATATATAAAGAACTATTTTCATGAGAAAAAATAACGAAGTTGAATCTCATACAAAACGCAGCATAAAAAACACAATGTGACTGTGTTTGAAATGGGGTGAGTACAAATGACCCCACCTTCACAAATCTCCTGTCGCTGTAAATAGTGACGAATCAAACATATAAATCAACTCACATGAACGAACATAAGCGATAAGAGGGCACTTTGTTATGACGGTGTGTAGGAAATCTTAAATTCAAACTATCACTGTGACGCGTTCAATGTCCCCTTACATGATCAATACTGTCAACGTTCTTGACACCCCCCTCTCCCGTTCGTCAAGTAAACTTCTACCACCCTACAGTTCTCGTGGTTGCAGCAACTGGTGTCCTATTTGTACGTATGTATTTTTATTGTTTCAATACGATGGTTTTTTTTCTGTTGTTCGGCATACAGACTCAGGAAAAGGGTAAATGGGGGTTATTTTGTAACGATGTTAGCTTTGCTTGTGCGACAAAATTGTTATTGGTTCATGTACACTTTAAAATCGACGTTGTCACTAGCAACCTGCTCCTTCGGTTATACTTCGTGGCATGTATATTGCATGATCATTCATCCACCCACTCAAGGAAAGTTATTTATGCATATTGTACACCAGAGTGCTTGACAATTGCCAATGCTTGCCTGACCTTTCTTCGAAGACATATTTAATGACGCAAGAACGATAACCTGTGTTCATTTAAACTGAACAAAAATAACCCGACCACGTCGTGTCCTGTGTCAGATTCGTATAACCAGGACCAAGTCCAGGAAGGTAAAACAGAAAACTGATTATCGAAAAACAAGAATCATGAACACAATATGTCACAATCAATAAATCACACACAAGTCCAATTATAACAAAAGGGGAAAAGAAAAACAAAACAGAACAAAATAAATTAATAAATTAATGTAACGTGTAGTTTGCACTTAATCACGTTATGAATATAAACATTGAACTTAATTCCCAAAATAATGTACCACATTCTTTCACAGACGACCTGCCACCTGCAGTCGTCTCCTGTCCGTCAGATATCGCGCGGAATGCCAGTAGCCGAGTTACCAGTGTATCATGGGACCCACCGGTATTTCAAGACGTCACTGGAGATAGACTTGATGCAAGCTGCAATTATCCTCATAACACGGGCGAATTTGTAGCAGGAAATCACCTAGTCCATTGTATAGCCACCAACCCTGAAAACGGCCAGTCAAGCATCTGTAATTTTACAGTCACAATTATACGTAAGTAAAATTATGTTCTTAAACATTTTTTCAGCAAACATACCTGTTGACTGAACATAAAAACGATGACTGACTCTTATTGATAATTATGGTGCATGCTCGCCTTTAATCAAAAACATGTTTCTTGAAGGGTGTGTATTTGACATCAGGTGTCGGCCTATATGTTCTTTGTTGGCATGTGTTTAAATTGTAGCATAGTTTCATATCCCATGATTAGATAACATAGTATTGTAATTTAAATTAAGTTCATTAACAACAACAGTATCGTATGTAGGTGCTAGGTGTTACAAAAAACATTTTATGTTTTTAATCCGTAATAACTCAGTTGCCTATGAATAGAATCAGGTTGAAATTTTGGAACTTTTTATGGAACAATCATGTCAAATTATCTGTCAAAGTTTGGTTACATAATACTGTTTCGTGACTAAGGAATAGACATGCATGTCCGCTGTCACCTTTTATGTCGGTGACCACATTGACCAAGTAAAGAGACGAATCCTAATCAAATTGTGGTTAAATCCTTGAAATTGAATGCAGCAATGAATGGGATCAATGGACGCCAAGTAGAAAGTGGCCGATTTTAAAGGTTAGGTTTTTGCTAATTGATAATAGGCACTCTTTCTCTGGTTGAAATGTGCATGCACTTCCCTTAGCTGGATATCAACCGCATTTCCCTAGGGATGCACAGTAAAGCCACTCCTGTCCAATTGCCACAGTCTGATAAGTTCCCTTTCTATAGAAGGCACACAATCGCACCGTCTTTCCAGTCATGTGGTTCTGCATTTAATGTCCGTGCGTCGTTACAGATTTTGAGAATCCATTCCACGACAGTGTTTTCTCCAGCCTTGAACATTTATGCCGCATATGCTATCTATACCCGGTGCCTTTTTATTCTTTATCATACTGATGGCCTTCATTACTTCCTCCTTAGTGAAGATGTCTGTCTCAATGGGGTGGATGTTCGTCGGTTCACATGGATCAGCAGGGTTATCCGGTTGGGCCTATTAGAACTTTGAAATGCTCTGCCCATCTGGCAAGTTTTTCTAGCAATCGCCCATCTTTGGATTTAATGGGTGCAGATATTGTAAAAGTGTTGTTGTTGATCTTCTTGGAATGCGATACACAGTTCTCATGTCATTGTTGGCCGCAGCCTCTACATCTGTCATTTAGCATCTGCCCGGGCATCTACGTTATCACGATGGGTGCTACGCTTCACTTATTTTTCCTTGTGCCTGTAGGCCTCATAGGCTGCGTTAGTGATGTAATTTGATGTGGTGCTGTGTCTTATAATGTGGAGTTGCTTTTTTCCTAAATGAGATCCCATGTTTAATTGTTTGATTGTGGCAGGGCCAAGAAGGATTTCAGGAGTAAACTCCAGCAGGAAAATGAACTGGGATATCACTGGGAAAATGAACAGACTTAGTTACAGGGAAATCTTTTGGCTGTGCCCCCATTGAGAACACTTTGGACTTAATAACAGGGAAACATTTCGGCTCTGCCCATGTTAACAGGCATCTGACACCACTGATTGCTGATCCATTCCTCTTTCATGGGTTTCTGGTAGCCTAGAATGAATTCTCTAGCCTCACTCATCGCCTCTTTCAGGTGGTCCCAGCATGCTCAGGTCCAGGTGGACGCGCTGACATGATGTAAAATCGGCTCCTGATAAAAATCTTAACCCTCTCTTTCATTACTGACATCTTCTTTTACTTTTTAAGGTTGATCTTGATCTTAGCTATTGCAAGGTTGTGGTCACTGCCGGCATCTGCTCCCCTGTAGCAGCGACCATCTTGCACGCATGTAGATCTCCATGCTGGACAGACGGCGAATTGGTCGATCTGGGTGCTTGTTACGTGGTCGTTTGATATCCACGATACTTTGTGAATGTATTTGTGTTGTCTGTACGCCTTCCCTAAGCATGTGGACACAACACAGACTCTTACCCTGACCTGTCGCCGCTAATCTGAGCATTCAATTATCCCATGACGATCTTCATTATTATAATGGCTCGGTATTTGGTAAATTTGGTATTGAGTTGTAGGTAGAACTCACATTACGTCGAGTCATCGCGCTGGTTCGCGGGAGCATAACACTGTTTTACGCTCATTTATTGGTTCTCATTCCTCAAGGGCAACCTTGGAATCCTTCGAGATTATCATGATAACACCTTTACGATGGATGTCCTCCTGCCTCCCAGAGTCAGCAAAAAGAACATTTTTGTCCCCGTCCTTAAATTCGCCTGACTTGGTCAGTCAAATATATGCTATATGCATCCATTTCCTTAACTACTTCGGCCAGCTTGGTTGGCTCATTTAAAGTTCTTACATACAGCGTCCTATCTGCAGTCAGGGCTCGAGTCTTCCGAGTCGCATCACACAATACATTGTAGTTGTAGTGTGGTTATTGCTACCAGGGACGCTCTCCTCCTTTGTGTCCATCACACAAGTATGATAAGAGAGAAGAGGCTTCGCATAGCGGCATAAAACATACATGAAGCTCCAATGAATAGGGACCTACGCACACCTTATGTACTGTGAACATATATTTCCCGCAATTATATGATTATTTTGTTGTGATTTTCGCGACACGCGCCTTACGCGCACACCCCCTCGATATACATACAATGTTGGGAAAACTAAAATGTTTAATACCTCCGACTGGCCCTTCTGCCTCGGTCCGCGATACAAACCCACACGACCCTCAAGTAGTTGTCTCTGTCTCAATTTATTGAGAGATAAACCCCACACCCCGCGCTTGATGCTAACAAGTGGTATACAAAGACGACAAAACATCCTCTAAATATATCCATCCCGCCACCAAAAAAAAAAAAAAAAAAAAATGGGTACGCCAGTACATCTGTACATTCCTATTTCCCCAAGCTCCTTTTTTCTAAGTGCAATTTCTGAAATGCATAATGACAATAATGATGATAATATTAATAATAATAATCATAGTAACACTAATAACCATCCCTTTGCTTCATCCACCCTCCTAATCTAATATCGAAACCCTCGATCACATGCGAAACACCTATTTCTATTACCCGAAGTATATAGCGCCACCAACGAGATAGATCTTCACAACGTGAAAGGTCTGCATAATATCAGTGATCGCTGGTCTCGACTGGCAGCCATCACTGCTGTGGTATAAATCTATCTTGTTGCCGGCGTTTTTTATTTTTTATTATGGGTGGTGAGATTATTTTCAGCATACGATCGAGGGTCTAGATCATAGACTACCTCTACCCCACTTCTCAAAACATAACTATGGCAATAGAATGTGCAGTGTGCTAGTCGGAAACATACTGTGTTCAACTGCAGGCATATGATATCATAGAGAGCATATTGAGAGCGTCGCGAGAGCGTAGAGCAAGCAACCTCGTCTCATTGTTCTGAGCTATTGTTACAGATACACAGGGCGTGCGAAAGCGTACTGAACGCGTATAGCATAATAAGAGCGCGAGCAAGCTACGATTGTATAATTAATTGCTCGATCTCTCGGCGCTTACACTGCACTTTGAGAAAAGTCCGAGATCGCAGTAGAAGCTTTGAATTTCTGCTCATTACTCAGCATTATCAAGTGCATTTAACTGGAAATGTTTACCAAACACCTAGCGGACGCATCAAAGCACATTATCTATTGCATCAACCACTCATCATTGAAATGATTTCATGTGAACGTCATCCAATGAAGGGTCGAGTGACTGTATGGTAGAGCAACGAACTAGAAAACGGATGATTCCCGGCAGAGCCTTTTTTGGGCTCATTTTTTAATGATTAAATATCAATGTGTACATCTTAAGACAACAAAACAAGTAAGCTACCCCCTAATCAACAAACCGTAACTTTTTACCAAATAAATTTTGAGTTCAAACATATAGAGGAAACTGACTAGACATATTTAAATGATTGAAAATAAGCAAAGACAAATAAGCTTCGCCGTGAATCGAACCCGAGACCTCCGGATTACTAGAACGGTGGTCATAAAACCCTTTTCAATGTTTGATTAGTCAGAAGCTTATTAACCGGGCCAAACCAATTTAATTAATACCAAAACTGTACCGCTTCGTGCGATCCCGCGGCTTTTTTTTCTAGAAAAGTTGATTTAATTATCCTTGGGTTTGGCCCGGTTTATAAGCTTCTGACTAAACAAGCATTGACAAGAGTTTCATTGTAACGCCCATCATTCAAGAGTATTCGTGGTTCAATGGGTTGAGCACCAGTCTAGTAATCCGGAGGTCTCGGGTTAGAGCTCATGCTACGTTATTCTATTCAGAAGGGGACTTACTTTTTTGTTGAGATTATTCCCAAAATACAGATCAATTAAACCCAACACAAAAATAAGTCCCCCCATTATCAAATAACATAACTTTTTAACGACAAGTTTATGAGCAAAATAACTCGGCAGGATGATTCCTACATTTATTGACTAACTTCTGTGTGAAAATGAAATTGGTCAGTCGAGTCATGCATGAGTGACCATACATCAACGACAACATTTGAATTTGTGGACTCTTGTCACTGTTGAAAAATGACATATTTGCCTGTAATATGTGCTCTCTTGTGCATGGCATGGCGGATTAAGTTCATTTTCACGGAGACGTTAGCCAATAAGTTTAGTAACATTCCTGCCAAATGATGTTGCTCAAATCCTATTAATTAGGATTTGTTAGGATAATGTTAGACTATTTTGATTGGGGGGGGGGGGGGGGGACACGTACCTTTTTTGTTGTGTTTAATTCAATTACAAATCAATTACAGATTAAAGACGGCAAATAAAATGAGATTCCAACGGGCTTGTAAGGCGAGTCCTTCAGAATGGTGCATTAATGTTGTACCGACTGAGCTATATAAAAACTTAGAACATGAACCCCTTATTATTGCCCTAGTGGTCAGAAGCTATTATAAACCTAACATGAAGTTGAACCCGAAGGATACAATTTAACTGGGATATATGCGAAGGATCACCAAAGTGATGCAGCGTTTGTAATTGATCATTCAAAACATGTTTGAATTAGTGTATGGACGAGTATCTGACATGTTGCACTTTTTCTATCGTAATTTCAACGTGCTATATTTAACATACATGGAATACCTATTGACATACATACTGTTCAGTATACACTTCATGTGTATTTATTATGATCCATTTAAACTGGAAAATATCGTACTTCAACATAATAATAATGCGTTTTCAATAGTTTTGGATTCTAGCTGAATAGTTTATCACTGTATCACTTGTGTATAGATGAACTGAACAATATTATTAAGACAAATTGGCAAGTCATTATCAAAAACAAGGAACTGATAGCATTGGTTCCAGTTTGAAACCCTGTGGCTCTCGTGCGTCAAATGTAATTCGGTATGCATGGTATTATTAATTATAAATGTGTGCAATATCATTGTGCGGGTCTGAACTGTACCAAATGACCAGGGATAATAATAAGCGCTTTGAGCACTTTATATTAGGTGGATATTGCGCAATATAAATATCCTATATTATCATAATCATTATTTTAATTGAAGTTTTTATACGCCTATCGTATCAATAAGTAATACGAAACCAGTCAAAACAGTGTCCATTCAGTCTAGTAAAAGTATTATGCTTTGTTCAAATAATAATATCATGATTGACATAGTCAAATGGCATTGCGTGATTCCGCTGCACATACTCGTGCATACATTCTAATGTCAAGACACTCTTTTCTTTTTTATCTAGCCATTCCTTGTCCAAGCCTCAAACTCCCATTGAATGGTGCCCTAGCATGCGATGGATGGGCGTTTGGAGTTTTCTGTAGTATTCTTTGCAACAACAAGTATGACATTCCCAACACTAACGTCACCATTCCCATTCAGTATGTTTGTGGTCAATCTGGAAAGTGGGGACCTCATGATATTGTACCCGATTGCTCCGGTAAGTTTTTGATTGTGTTTTTTTCTTAGTCCTTGCAACTTTTACTATTACCTTTATTTACCTATACTGTATAAATCATTGAAATAACTTAAAATGGGTAGTTAAGAGGGCGCTGCACATTGCAATTTATTGTGAGGTAATTAAAACCCGAGTGGCAAATTAGAGAGATCATGCAATTTTAGAAGCAGAAAACATTTGATTTGGTCGAAATTGGCCCAGAAATTTGCTCTTATAATTATTTTGGGCCCAAATAATAAGACGATTTTGTTGAACAAGTTTAAACATGCTTCCACTCTAAAAAAAAATAAAATAAAAAAGCTTTTTTAAATAGTTCTTGATAGTCTCTCTATGAATAGTTGAAACCAATGCCTTTTTAGAAAGGGCCCTTTTGTGTTTTAACAGTTTTTATTGGAATGATAACATGCTTTTTACTTAGTTGTCTGTAATGTTGCATACTTTTTAAGCATGGTTCAGTTATAACTATTAGTTTTATGATATAACTGTCCTGGTTTGGTGACTAAAGTTCAGCCTTACCAAAACTATACTACCCATTTAAAGCCGCTAAAAATCAAAACACCTGTGGCCATATTCATAAAAGCTCGATAGTTTATCTGTCAGCTAGGCCTTATCCCCTTGCTAAAATGACATGCTGCTCTCTACTCAGCTAGCCACATGCCGTCGGGCCGATGTCATATGTTGTTGGCCGGATTTCGGTATATCGCGGTTGGATCGAGGTTAAAATGTCCGCCAGCCAAACATCGTCACATCATGATGTGATGTAAGGCCATTGTCGAAATTGACGTTATGCCAATATATCACAAAATGACACAGTGACGATGTTGGGCTGGTGACATTGAAATACAATAGCCATTTACAATCTTGCTAGCGAGTTGCCAAATCGTAATTCATAAAACACTTCTAAAGCCAGTTGCTCACTTTGCGAGTTGCGAGTTGGGGCCTTGTGATCTACAGCGATCTTGCCCGACTAGAAGCGATCCCCTGAGATCTGTGTTTAAGTCGCAAAGTTAGCACCATTGGCCGCACCAGACAATCTGGCGACCAGGTCGGTCTTGATCGCTTTCGCGACGATCTGGTGCGGCCACTGGTGCTCACTTTGCGACTAAACCACATATCTCAGGGGTTCGCTCCTACTCCGGCAAGATCGCATAATATTATTGGGAATTGGCTAGCAATCTCAGATCGCAGTGTGTTAGCAAGATTCCACTGTTTACGCGATCCTTTCAATTTGGCTTCCTTTGGGTCAATGCTTGACCCTATTCCTACCTATTGTCAAGGGATACAATACCCAAGATTTCACGCTATTTTAATTTGGAACGTGTTAAATTTCTTGGAATGTGTTGATTGTGTGAACATGACTAGCTATGGCTAACAGGCTAACCATTTTAACAACTATGTGCTTTTCTTGATATAAAGAATTGCTATTGCTTAACAACAACAAATCATTTCTTGATACAAATGTTTTTTGTTGTAATATTTATATATATATATATATATCAATAATGTATTCCTTGATACCAATAAAATAATTATTGATTCTTGCATGGGGCATTTGAGTAGCAATGTGGCATAACTTAACTTTGAACTGTTGATATCAAGAAACCACTTTATGTTGCTAACTAATGGCAGTTCCTGATTTCAAGAATTCAACTCCTGTCATCAAGAAATCGAATTCTTGATATCGAGAAATTGAACTCTGGATATCATTAATGTATTTCCTGATATTAAAAATTGTAATCTATGATTAAATACCTGATACCAGGACATATGAACAAGTGCCCAACCGGCTTGCCATTTGTGCGATCTTGCACGACATGCGATCGAGATTTTGAAACATGTTCAAAACCTGGCGACTGCAAGTGACTCTACCCTTGCGGACGTCGAGTTACAGCGATATGGTGTAGCCACTGGTGCTCACTTTGCGACTGTACCACATATCTTGGGGGATCACTCGTACTCGCTCAAGGTCGCTAGGATTTATTAAAAAACTCACAAAGCGGACTGTGATGTCTAGAAAAGCATAA